>VXAK01005613.1:140931-329175 GCA_013399435.1 Arenaria interpres | reverse complement strand
GGGGGGAGCTGCATTTTTGTAGTTCACGCCAGGAACTAAGCTGCAAAACAGTGGAGTGCAGTCCATATCCGAGCATATCAAAGCAAAAGCAATGGATGGAAAGAAACTGGGAAGAGTCCGAAATAGGCGACCTCTCTTATCCCACCCCGTTTGAAGCTCGGAAGTGGCAAATTTCAGGAAAATCTGCCCCTCGCTTTCCTGCCCTCCTGGGGAAGTGCCTGGGAGCGCGGTGCTCCTTCGGGTCAGCCCCAAACGCTGCTTCCCGCTGAATTAAACCGACCCGGCCGAAAGCACAGCTGTGCGAGGGGCAGGGGAGTTGTGGAGGGGTGCGGGCAGCACGGGAGATGCCGGCGTGAAGCGCTCGGGAGCCGCTTTTGCTGGTTGCAGCGGGAGCGAGGCGCGGGATTACCGGCCGGAGCGGAGCAGCCGGGGTCAATCCTGCCGGCGCTTCCAAGCTGCACTCCCTAGACACATGCAAGTCATGCAAGTAATCTGGTTATTTTTACCTTGCTTTCATACTGGGGCGAGAGAGAAAGACACAAAACAAAACAAAACAAAAAAATTACATTAATTGTAGCAAATGATACTTATTAGCAAGGTTCAAATGTTTCACAGCGAAACGGATACACATCATTTACGAAGGACACATAATAGATGGTCAAATTCTATATACGCTCTCAGGCTATAATAATTAACAGGGTTACACCGCAAACAGCTACCTTAAACTTATAATCTGTTGCTATACTTGGTCGTGAGTAAAAGAATTCACGTGCAAGAATTCGGCAGAACTGACAGGGGCTGATAAGGACACAGCGGCGGGTCCCTCCGTGCCCAGTGTTTGCAGCAGCTCAGCTCTGCCCTCATCCCCCTTTCACTATCTTTGGTCCTAATTTAGGAGAACAAGTTGGGAACAAGTTANTTTTTTTTTTATTTCCTAGCTCTTCCCCGGTTCCTTCCCAGCCTCATCTCCCCAGCAGCACAAGAGCTTTGCCATGTCCCTGTCAGCAGCACCCACCCTTCTGCCTTTGCCATCCCGAAACTGTTCATTTTCCTCCCCCCCTTCCTGCCCCGTCCCTCATGCAACAGGCACTCGCCGTTATCTTACAATTCTCAGCCCGAATGAACCCCACATCCTTGGAAACACTCAACACCTGCCTGACGTTTTCCTACGACTTCCTTTTTCCCCCTCTTCCTTTCCAAANCTGAGAGGGTGGTCAGGCACTGGAACAGCCTGCCCAGGGAGGTGGTGGAGTCACCATCCCTGGAGGTATTTAAGAAACGTGTAGACGTGGCACTTCAGGGCGTGTTCTAGTGCCCGAGATTGTTGGGTTGTGTCTGTCTGTGGGTTTTTTTGGTATGGGGTTTTTTTTTGGTTTTGTGTGTGGTTGGACTTGATGATCTCAAAGGTCCCTTCCAACCAAGGAAGATTCTGTGATTCTGTAATTTCCCATAACATTCCTCTTGCCCTGGTGACTGAGGAATCAGCTGGAGGCAGAGCGGTTACCACGGGTCCCAGTAGCTGGGGTGCACTGATTTTCTAAGCAACCGGGGGGGCTTTGCTGGAAGATAATTGCTCCAGACGTTCTCTTACTCAGTGGTGTGATTCCACAACTCCGTAATGTAGTGTTGCGTTTTGTGAGGAAAATAGAGCTTAGATCTTTTTATTGCTGGGTGATTTGCCATCGGAGGTCAGTTATTAACTGAATAAACGAAGAAATATTTCCATTCTCTAAGTTGCAGAACAGCCTGTGGCCTAATGACAACAGTTCCTTGTGCACAAGGGCCCGTGAAGGCTGTCTTTATGCCGAGTCGTTAAAGCTGACATAGATTAATGGGCTCGTTTCTGTGCTGCTCACCCCTTCGTTGTAGCACACAATTCTCTTTTTCTTGTCATAGTGGAACTGCTGAATATTCACTTAAACCTTAAGTAAGTTTTCTGGGCTATTTAAAACCATGTAATACGGTCACTAAATTCAATTATCTGTTACCACATTCCTTTAGTTTATCAAAGCTTAAGTTAAAGTTTATCAATAACGTTATACAGTATTTTAAAAATACATACCGGGAATTTTATTTGCGTATGAAATTCAGGATCAGGCTTCGGAAGGGAAAAGGTTGCCGTATTTCATGCTACATGCGTTAAATATATCAAGAGTATTGTATCATATACTTTAATTCCTGAATACAGGAGGAATTTCATCTAAGGAGTCCAGGAATTCGTATGTCTACAAATAATTTTAAATTACATCTAAACACAGTATTTTTATATGTATTGAAAGTACACTGACCCTGACTATGCAAAAACCCGGTACCCATTTAACAGTAATCCCATGAGGAGTAGTTTGTAGTTTGATTTTTCTACTCGTGCCCAAGGTAAACACTTGTGCTTAATTTTGTGGCAGTATGGAGCCATTTCGCTACCTTTGAAGTCACAAATCCTGTTCATCAAATAAAACAATATTGTAAAAGTCAGCTACCTCACATTTTTTGCACAGCATCAGAAAGATGCACTGCACCGTTACTGGTATTTCTGTTGTGTTTGTGTAAAGATGTGAGCTGTGTGAGATACACTGAAATGCATGACACAATCAAAGACGGTGTCGTTCTGCTGTGGCAAGCCAGGGTACAGCAGGAACCCACAATTTACTGACTGCAAGTGAATTTGAGGAATAAATACAGAGAATGAGATTACACTGCGTTTACGTCCCCTTAGCAAAGGGAAAGAAATAGGTTTGAGCAACATTACCTTAGATTTCTCAGGGTTGGCAATCCCCCAAAATATATTTTCTCATGCCCTTTTAGGTTGAGGCCGAAGTGGCTGCCGGCAGAAGCGGTTGCCATGGTCTCCTCTTCATTGGTGTCGATGTCTACAATTGATATGTTGGCTGGAAGAGATTTGAGATGAGTTTCATTTTATCAGATGTGAACAATGATGTCTTAATGTAAGAAACCAAGAGAGAAGTATCTGGAGGGTTCGCAGTTGAGGGGAGAGGGGAGGGGGCTGTGTTTCACAATAAAGACACTGGATTTCCAAATTGTCAATTAAGGGCAGGGGAAGAGACCTACACTTTCCTCTGTTTCCATAACAACCTGAAAAGCCAGCAATTCTGTATGCTTTATTTTTATATATTCTCTAAACCTGTTTCGATTTGGTATGTTCTTTGTGTCAATGTAATTTGGAGTTAACGCTTCAGGACAAATTCAAGCCAGAAGAGACCTTTTTACATTTAATTTGTGATTTCAATTCAAGGGTTGTCACTCGAGTGGGATTTTTCAGTGTACAAGTTTGTTAAGCCTTGTCATTACGTGCCTTAGAGATTTGTGATCACTCACTCTAAACCATTTTCGGGCCCAAAGCAGTCAGTTGCTGTCATGTCTAGTCTCAATCTGGAGTCATTGACGCGCTACATGTAACTATCCTATTTAAATGCTTGTTCTATGTATATTTTTAATGTATGGATTAATACTTAATATACAGTTCAATGAAAGAGACAAGAGGCAGTGAAAAATGCTGAGCAGTCCCCAAGGAAGAAAGGGATATTCCACCATAGGGATGCAAAGAAAGCGTTCGTTCTTTCTTTCCTTTCTTTATTCCTTCCACCCATCCATCTTTCCTTTGTTTTTTTTATTTTCTTCACACAGTTAAAGGCAAGAGATTACTTATAGTCTACACCCTCCCCCCATGCCCCAACCTACCAACAGAATGAAATGAACCTTTATTTTAACTAAAAAAAGTGACCAGCCTGATTTCTGGTTCCCAGTTGTTTCCATGCGGATTCAGATCGTGGCACACTGGGTATCATTAGGGAATATAAAACAGCTGCTGTGTTTGTCTACTGAGATATTGTTACTATCAATACCGGAGTCATTGCTTTTTTAAATGCTTTGGGAAATGCTGAGCAGGAGAGGAATGCAGAGCATGAAAGCTATCGCTGTCCTAACAAAAATTACACAGGTTTTTTTTATGATTTTGAACAACATCAGGAAACTGATGAAAAAGTTTCTTTTTTCCTCACTCAGAAGCACTTTAGAATGTAATTTACGCAACTGTAAATCAGAATTAAGCCTGAAAATTAAGCTCCCTGTTCATAAAAGGCCTGTTTGACAGTGCAATCACTCACATGTAACTCCACACACCCGTAATCTAAGCAAAAGAAGTTGCTAAATCACTAGAACTTTGTAATTCCAGCAATTTTGCACATCGTCGTTGCCATGATTATCTGGTTATCTGTACCACACAGGGAACTGGGAAAGCCCTGGGGCTGACACCGCAGGAACTCACCTTGTTTTTGAATTCTTGACAGGGTGAAAGATTTCCATTTGCCATCGTTATGATTTTGGGTGCTGGTAACAGAAGCCGTACCTGAACCCAGGTCGTAGCTGACTTTTATACGCCCACCACTGAGTTCTACACTCATGAAATCCTTCTGTTAATGACAAGGATTAGATACACAGATTATGATTCCTGTTCATTTTGGTAAGAGGCATATGATATTAAATAAACAGTTTCTTTTCCACAACAGACAATTATTTTGAAGCTTTTTAAAAAAATCTATTTAGCCATTTACTGCCCAGGACTGTAATGTACGAAAGTCTGCTACCAACAAGTTCTTTTTTTCCCCTTTTCTTCCCCCTTGGATTGCTAAATTACTTGGAATTTTGCTGACAACATAGCTGGAGTTTTGACGGGACGTCTGTACTTTTATTTTCTTAGATTGGAGATAGAAATACACATTATAATTACCTGAAACTAATACTCGGCTTTGGGTGTATGTCTATACTACAGCTAGATTTAAGCTTGCAAGGTAGAAAACAAGAGCAGTAAAGATGGTAAAATGGGCTTGTTTTACCAGGGTTTCCAGAGAGTCTTCTGTCCTGATGGAGCAACAGAGAGGTGTGGACTCTTATTTCATCAACCAGAATGAAAATACTATACCATGTGCTGAATACTTACGTAAAACTGTGATAATTGTATTACGTGTATGATCATAGCTTTATGTTAAGACAAAAAGAGTAAAATTTAATAAACTCAGTATTCTAGATGCATGTGCGTGTCTATCCATGCATCAGTAGGAAGAGAATCCTCAAAGTTTTTATACAGCAGGACAATATCGAAGGGACAAATTATATCAGGGACTAGTTGCCTTCCAGCTTCCAGTGTTTTTCAGAAGTTCATAAATTAATAACTGTACATAAATTATTAATAATTATACAACATAATTATACAAAAGAATATAAAATAATTACATTATAATTTTTATAGTAAATCATAAAAATTAATTAGAAAAACTAAGTACTCCATTAGCGTAATAAAATCTTATCTGTTACTATAGTCAGTGAGGAGAAGCACCCTCCTCCTTGATAATTCCAGTAATTCTGATAATTTTTCCCAAAATACAGGAATCTGAAATAGGACTGATGTACACAAACACAGTTTTTGTAAAATAGTGAGTGCTCAGTAACTCTTCAAGACATCAACGAGAACTGCTGTACATCATTTCTGGCCCATATGAAGACTCTCTTCCCTGCCAAGGATGCAAATCAGTTTGGATCAGAGATGCAGGAGCTGAGTTATTCCTGATTCATGTCAGGATCTGGCCAGATGTCTTTATAAATAACTTCTCCCTGTTATCCACACACATTTGATAGTGTGTGCGAATAAAAACCTTGAACAGCTTCATAACTAATGTTTCTACTCTCTATTTCAGCTGCAAAAGGCACCATTTGCAGATGCTGTAAAAACACATCCTGGTTGCTGCACCATTCAGTTCCCCTTTAATGCCAATCACATTGAACAAACTTCTTCTTTACGTCAGTAGGACTTCTCTATCTAAGACCTTTCTCTTCCCATGTTTTCCCTGCCCTCACTCTAGGATATTTTAAACTATGAATGTGCAACCACAAATGACAATGTTTGCACAGGTAAACATTCAGGATAAATGAAAATTAATTAATCATTTCAGAAAAGCTTGAATTCCCATCAGTCTGATATAGTGCTCCCCAGTTGGTAAACACGCTACAACATTGTCTTCACTTGGACACCAGTGAAGCATCCGACCAGGCAACATCATAACAGGATAGTGCTACATCACATTATTATTTGTTTTCATAATATGACAAATTCAGCCACCGCAAAGATGTCATGAAACCCATAAGGTGAGCTGATTGCTCTTACCAGGTCATCAGTAGCAAGATACATCAGCAGGGCGTTGGATGAGAAGGTCCTGAATTTGAACATGACTGTGGAGATATTGGGGTTCCAGCGGATGGGGCGGCTCACCATGGCGTAGCTTTCACCATCAAACTGGACTGTCCCTTCACCGTCTGCCACCTGTGGACTGAAAAGGGACAATTCCAACCATTTTCCTTTGCTGTGTGAGGTTAAAATAAAAATAAAAGGGGAGCTAGCAGAGTGAGGGGACACCTCCTGGGAGTCCTCCTGAACTTGGTTTGATTTCATATCAAACACCCATTCTGACAAGTGATGCTGTGAGGTCAGTTCACCAGCCGCCCAACACAGAAGTACATCTGGGAGGAAGATGGAAGGGGAATATGTCTTGTGTATCTCTTTGCAATGGCTCATTTTGCCACCCTCAATGTAAAATAGCATTACGTACTCTTTCACCTTGTAATAAATCTTCGTTTTGTTATTGTTAGTGATTGTGTAACTTCTGGAGGGTCCCAGGCTGAAAAGCCTGGAAACTGTGACACTCTGTTTACCCACAAATTGCAAACATCCCAAGAGCAGAGGCATCAGTCCCCCCACAGTTGTTGGCACTCCTGTTGTTACAGAGCAGAAAAGCTCAGGCCTGGAGCTCGTTTGATATGATTTTTACGACAGACTCTTTGTCCATTTCTGTCACACGGATCAGATAGCTGCATGACAGCAATCTTTTGGTTTAATCACAAACATAATTGAATTTGATCAAGGAACCTACATGTGAAATATTGCCCAGGGACACGTTGCTCATTTATCTTGGCACACAGAGAAGGATCTTGACTGTAGGCGCCTCACCTTCCATAGCTACATTTAACAGTTCAGTTTTTGCAATTAGGTTTTGCAGAATACACTCTTTCTGGTACTGGAACCATGGGTAAAAGGAAGCTTTTCATACAGTTTTCTACAAATCTCAAATCTAGTATTCTTTTCTTTTTTTTTTTTTTAATCTCCCTCTCACCCACCCCCACGCCGAGCAAGCACTTGGAGAATCTATCACTAACGAATGAGAAAATTGAATTTAGGTGGAGATGCACATAAAGGCTTAGGCATTTCATTAGGACTTGCGTGGAACTGAAATGCAGGTATCCATCATCATACTCCCTACATTTTTACCAAAGTGTCGAGAGCCTACAGTTGTAGTCAAGGAAACCCTCCAGTATTCCTGAAATCGTTTTGGTTCACAATGGGAATTTCCATCCCTTTCAAAGGGCTAAGCTTTAGCAGGTTGTCAGACCAGGCTCCTAGTTTGAAAACTTGCCTTCTCTTAACTTCCCTAATGGGATCTACAATTATTTTACCTCATGAAGCATGAGCTCTATACCATACACTGATGCTGCCAAATTCACTAAAACCCAGGAGCATCTAGAGAACCATTCTGCTTTCAGGCAGTGGGTCACCATAAAAGCCATAAATAACAACGTGAGTGACCCAGAGTCTGTCTTTTTTACACAATTCCCAGGACTGCACTGTAGTATCAAGGTGGTGCCTCAGGTTTTGGAGCTCAGACATGGCACAGAAAAGCATTTGAGGTTAGTGTGGTGGGAACGAGGAATGAAGATCACAGCTCTTAAAAGCCAATGACACATCTGGGAAGGAAGTAACTTATGTTCTTTAAAAATTCCTGGAGAGTTCAGAGTCTACATATGTGAATCCCGGTCTTGCCTGTTTGGACCACTGACCCTGGAACCACAGGTCACTGACAGGGGTGGGATTCCCTGTTCTCTTTTGAGAATGGAAACACCTTTCTTTTGTGGGGGTCTCTGCTCACTACACTGGTGGCCGTGAAAGTCACCTTGAGGCACCTGACTCTGTCTCCATGCTGCATGAGGAGAAGGCACCCAGGAGCCAGACTCTGTCCCACTGTGGATCTAGTGTTAGGTGTCCCTGCCCATGGCAGTGGGTTAGAACTCAATGATCTTTAAGGTCCTTTCCAACTCTAACCATTCTATGATTTCATGTTTTGACTCATCCTGGCTACTGTGAGCAGGAGTCTTTCCATCACAGGAAAATTTAGCTAATTAAAAATTAAGTGACTGACCACATTTCTGACCCAGATTGGATGCTTCCCCTCTGGGTGTAATTCCAACTTCACTCCATATTTCCTACAACCCCTCAGCGTTGTATACAGACCCCAGCTGTGTACTGGAACTTGAGGGCTGCTGTGGAAATTCCCACTGCTCACCACAAAATGCAGCATCGCTGCAGACAGGTCCACAAAGGAGCACGAGAAGCAGCCAGTGCGTTACCTACCTGACGGCACACCCTTTGCAGTCACCTTCGATGTCCCTGAAATTCCACAGTCCTATGGGCTTGCTGTCTAGGAAGGTCTCGCCCATGCAGCCCGTGAAGGTGGTGACTCTTACAGCATCCGACTTCTGCAAGAGAAAACACAAACGTCATTATACCTCCATCTGAAGTGACCTACTGTGTCTGAAAGCAAAACTGGTATGAAAATCACAAATATGAGAAGACGCTTCTTATTATTTTAAATATAAATAGTAATAATTCATTTGAAAAGTCTTCCTGTTAAACAGCTGATCAGCTGCTCATTATTTTAAACAGTAAGTAGTAATAATTAACCTGAAAAGTCCTCCTAGTAAACAACTGATCAGCAAAAATGAGAGCAAAGCTTTGTATCAGTCAGCGTGGGAAAGCCCATTTATTGAAGGCTCTGGGGCAGCCTGGGCAGAGCGATTCCTGGAGAACGAGGAGATGCCCTAGCTTCCACGTCACCATCAGCTCTCCAGGCTATTCAGAGAGCTGCCTTCTCCCACTTTTCCACAGTCTATCTGGGGTTTGGTTTAAGACTTCACAGAAAGGATTATGAGGAATCTTGCCTGCGATGCAATAAGCAAAATATCTCCACTGTACTTAATGCTCAAAAGCCTGGCATCGGAGCACATCATCCAAGGTAAAAGACCAACTGGCTACACCTGTAAAGCTCATGCTGAATTTTGGATGCAGAAAAAAGTGCAGATGGCAAAGCAATTAAAACTCATATCCCATCAGACCTCATTAAGCTAGGGTCACGCACGTGGGTAACGCTCATTAGATCATAACATGGTACTATGATCAAGGTGGTAAGATTTGACAGTACACAGAGTACTCAGCTCAGAATTATCCTTCTAAAAATACCTAGTTTCATTTAGATTTCACTTCATCAATATGAGCTGATTGAAAATCTATATATTTAGCTATTTGAGACCGACAAGCACCTGCTGTTTTCCACACAGCAATTACAAATATTAAAATCCTGCAAAAGAATATGGAGAAGCACAACTTGAAAATATTCAAGGAAAAGTATGATTCAAAAGACTTAATGTGTTGGTGATATTTCCCGGGGTAATTGGGAAGGTTTTAATTAGCAACAAGTATGAACTTAATGTCACTTCTGAGAAATTCACGACATCTAAGTATCATAGTCTTCTACTCAAGTCAGATGAAAGATGTTTTTAAAAACTGAAAATGAGCCTTCTTTCTGAATACACTGCAAAGACACCAGCAAAAAGGGATGTGCACAAAATCCCAGGACAAACCAAAACCCAGTAATATGAGAAAGCAGATTTCTGCGACACAGATTTAAAAAATATCAATGACCTTGATACATGGGTATTTTTAAGCTAAAGCTGGATTTCAAGACACTGATTTCAAGCAAGTGGAATCTGTATTTTCTATGTTCGTCTCGTATCCTCTGATTTTGTCTTTGTCAGTCTGGAAATGGGCACCCACACGGTACTTTCTTTGTAAGAAAGGAATATATCTATCCACATATTCCCAAACCACAACCACCTAGAAAGTTGAACTTTCTAAAAACTAGAAAGTTGGACCATAAAATATGGTGCTATTCCAACATTTAAGGGCATACACAAACTTTAGGGTAAAAAAAAAAGTTCTTTAAGTTCACTGGGAAACTCTAAATATTAGCTTTTATTTTTTTAATGTTAAATGATGATTTTTTTTTTTTGTAATTTTAACATTAAAAAAATAAAAATATGGATCAGGAACAAAATAGTTCATTTAAATTGTGTGGTAATGAATTCCACTGGAAAATATATGCTAATTGCTACTTATGGGAGAACATTTTTTGCTGAAAGATTTCCATCCGTTCAATTTGGTATAAATCTTCTATTCATTCCCATTAAGTTAAGCAATGTAGAAGCAGTCACCAGAAAAATGAACAGGTGAAAAAAAAGAGAAAATAAGATCAGTTAAAAAGAGGGGCAGTGTGGGGGGAAAACAGGAATGAAAAATCAAGAAAATAAAGCAGAAATGCCACAAGTAGTCTGCAAAGGAGGAATTTGAGTACTCAACAAAGCAATAACAAAAATTGTCCGCATATATAGCCAGTTAATCCACTTGCACCAGACAAGACATTACCTTTATTTTTTCAGTTAAACCACCAACAAACAGCACGGCATTGGCATCTACATCCAGAATGCTATATCCAGGCGGAGAGACGGCAGTGAAGGTGGCTGGCACGATGCTGGCTTTGGGACCATCCAGAGCGCGCACTGATATTGTGCCGTTTTTCCCAGTCCTAGAGATTTTAATGAAATAATTTAAGCATACAGAGTCAGCAGTTACGCCAAACATGGGAAAAGTCTATTTTAGATGGCATCTTTTAATAGAGGCATGTATTACTGATTTGATTACGTTAAATTTTGATATAAATGAATAGACTTAGGTCTGCAGAAGTTAAAGACATGATCACAGAACCAGGGGTTTTTTCTCACCTCAGTGTCCATTTTGAACAAAATTCACTATACAAATGAAGCGAAACTCTCATTGATAGAAATTGCTTTTTTTTTTTAAATTATTGTGAACGAAATTAGCGTTAAGTAATTGTTTCTTGGTGTAACAAATGATGCAGGCAAGAAAATATCTGAATTTTCTGAGGTTTATTAGATTATATTTGAACTGAAATGAATGATGATGTGATAAAGTACATCAGTTTGCTCCACTGTGATGCAGAGTTTGCATTTTCTGCAGTGGAGCTCTCTGGCTGCCTCTCAAACCCCATTATGTTTAAGGATGTTACCTCATTGTCCTCTATGAACTGTATCAAATATTGACGGTAACAACAACAAAAGAATTTGCCATTTATTTATAGTTTCTGCAGCAGTTTGTTTTATAATCCCGAGGTTCTATTCATGCAGTAACTGCATGGAATGAGTTCACTAATATTTTTCCAATAGAAAGAACAGAAAGTGGAGAGAGATGATTCCTCCTGGTCTTTCAGGTATATAAAAAGTTATTTCAAGGGAAACTTGAATAATTTTGAATCCTTTACAATAACTTGCTTAATAGTATGCAGTGTGGGTACTAGTTTTCCATTGAAATATTACTACTTACCTAATAGAAGTAAACTATTAGGCGTTTACAGTTACACCATAAATTAGTGTTTCCTCCCAGACAGATGGGCCATAATCAACACATATATCATATCATTGTACAAAAAAACATGGAGTGCGACCCAAATCCAGTCATATGCAGATGAATTATCTAGAATGGTCAGTAATGTGGAGGAGTGGCTGGGGGATGAGGAGATGAGGTGATGAGGTAGGCAGAAGGAGATCACATACTATGCATTTATGAGCAACTTTGGAAATTGCTGCTTTATCTCATTTTTAATAAGAGGCAGGACTTCCCATGACTATTGTCATGTTAATTTAGAAATTTATAATATGAAACCTTGATCTTGCAATCTTAACTAGCACTGAAACACTCAGCATGGATACCAATATTACACAGAACTTTTCTAACTTATATGTTTGATACTCAATGCAGAAATACAGCATTTTAGAGAAAACTTACTGTCTTTTGCTGTAACAGTTTACAGAGAGAGTGTACCTATCAAGAGTGACTACCCATGTTTTATATTACGAGTGTGATTAGACTCTAAAAACTACTCAGTACCTGTTCTCAAACTAGGCAAAACAGATTTTATATCTAAATTCTGAAAAAGGTTTCTGGGGATCGGAAGGAAGCTGATTAAATAGAGGTGATAAAATTCACCAAAAATTTCCACGTGTAGCTTTTCTAGATGAAAAGTTACATATTCATCCTATCAAGATACTGTCAAGTCACAACCAGAAAGTAAAAAAAAACATAACCACCCCTTTGATTTCCTGAAGTCCTGAACTTTGCTGCATGTAAAGATACACCATTCCTTCTTTTCTAATTGGGAAAAAAAAAAAAAAGATTTGCTTGGGGTATTGAAGTAACAAGCAAACTAAAAGTTAAAAGCATTACCTTTCAGGAAGAACTGTCACTTCTGTTAAATAAAGCTTTACTTGAAGAACTTGCATTTACAGCACAGCAAGGAATTCTGCAGAACAGGCTACTGAATTAGCTAAATGAGGACATTCCTATCCTGTCCTTACAGAATTCCTGGATTTACAAAGTTTACTGGACCAGGGATCTAGAGGGTGGAAAGACTATGCATTTTATGTCTATAAAATACTCTTCAGAAATTCCTTTGCCTCAGAACTTATTACCCAAAAACCAGAATGAGCTGAGAGTTTTCTTATGAAATAACATAGAACTGGAAAAAAAGGCACTTTAATAATAAAACAACATTTAGTTGAGACATTGCAGTTTTGATAAATTTCTCCTCAGCTGTGAAGGGGGGTTGCAAAGGAAGTTTGAGGGTTTCCAATCAATGGGGAATACCTTTGTAGACCTATTCCATCTTGCCTGCTTTGTAGTCAGTCATCTCAAGGCTTTCACTGTGAAAAGTACATATTTGCAAAAAACACACTGGAGCTTTTCTATTATCCACCCCTACCTTGATCTGGCAGCTCCGGAAACCACATGGATGGGACTCTCAGTTTCCCAGGGAATGTCCTAAGTGACATCTGGGGTGTGTGGACATGGAGTTGCTCCAAATCATTTTAAAGAAGTTGGCTAAAGCCATTCACATTATTCTAAAGGATTATTTTTTGTTTAATTTCCTTTTAACGTGAATATATTTTACCTTGTATTCCAAAATCAACTGAATGCTAAGTAGATAGATTTCTATGCAGCAGAAATTCCAAATTTTTACTTTATTTTTTCAGAAGGTTTATTGATGTTAAGCCCTTTAGAGGATGAAAGTTCTCAGTGTAGTAATTCTTGACAGATAACAGTGGCTAAAGGCTTTTTTTAAAACCGCTTAAGTTTGATGGTCTCTGAAAGAAAGCCATTGGCACTTTCAATCTATACTGTGGTCAAATCAAGATTCCAGTTTAAAAACATCTGAGTTCAATCACTCAGAAGTCACTGAGCAGACTGACACTTTTTAGGGTATCTAATATGTCATGAATAGCACGGATGTCTTTCATCTTCAAACAGATTGAAATGCTAACTATGGAGTCCTTCCATAAATAATTCTCTCTGGTTTAGGGAGGACAATTGAGCTTGAAGAAAGAACTTGGCTAATTTGACAGCAAAAAGACATGACTATCCTGTCTGTGACAAGGCATCAGGTTAGACAATAACTGTTCTCGCGATTGTCAGGTCTTGGAGAAAATAGTGGACTAGATGAGATGTACCAGCACTTTAAGGCCCCATCTGGGGTACGGTGTCCAGTTCTGGGCTCCTCAGGTCTAGAAGGACAGGGAACTGCAGGGGAGGGTAGAGCAGAGGGCTACAAAGATGATGAGGGGTCTGCAGCATCTCTCTGATGAGGAAAGGCTGAGGGACTTGGGTCTTTTTAGTCTGGAGAAGAGAAGGCTGAGGGGGGATCTGATCAACGCCTATAAATACTGAAAGGGTGGGTGTCAGGAGGAATGGGGCCAGTCTTTTTTCAGTGGTGCCCAGGGACAAGACAAGAGGGAACAGGCACAAACTGGAACATGGGAAGTTCCATCTAAACACGAGGAGGAACTTCTTCACTTTGAGGGTGGCAGTAGAGGCTGCCAAGTGGAGTCTCCATCTCTGGAGACATTCCAAAGCCGCCCAGACACATTCCTGTGCAACCTGCTTTGGGTGAACCTGCTCTGGCAGGGAGGTTGGAGGAGATGATCTCCAGAGATCCCTTCCAACCCTGTATCATTGTGTGATTCTGTGAGATTCTGTGATAATCCCAAAACTTTATGTAATGCCACGTGTGCAGAGTTTGCTCTTTAGGAGATGCATGATGTAAATGAGATGACCTTCGCAAGTCATCAATGTTAGATTACAAGATACCATGTAGAAACCTCTGCTCCTTGACCCCTTGAAAGCAAAGAACATCTTAATTGGGAAAGTATGGCTTAGATTTGCCACAGCAGTTAAAAAGGGAATTCTTGCTGAGCTGGGCTGGATGTGCCCACAGTGAACTTGCGAGTCAAGAGTCCTCTGTCCTCAAGGGCTGCTTAAAATCTGTCATTAGCAATTAGAACAATGGTAATACTTAAATCACACTTGATTAAAATCACAACTAATCAGGTCCTGCTCCTAATCGAGGCCTGCTGAAGTCAAGTGACATCGTTTCCCTGATCCAGCCAGTCTCAAAAATATTCTGTCACCCATTTGACTGTTGCACAAAATTGACACTATTTGCGTTTCAAAACTGCTTTAAATCATTTTGTCACATACTGTTATGCCACATTTTCCTTTGTTAATTGATACTTTGATTGATTGCAGTTCTTGATGTCAATCAGATTTGCCTCTGTAAGAGGGTAAGTAACTCTGTAAGTGATTTTTCATAAATTCCTGTACGATCAATGCACAGGGAATTCCTGTAGGAATTCCTATAGGAATAAACAAATTTTACTTCAATTCCATTTAAAAAAATTAAAATATTTCCATGATAGCCTCTGCACATATAATAAAATGCAAAGTATTAGTATCATTAAAATAAAAAGGCAATGAAAATTACAAGTGTCCTGGAAAACAGATGCAGTTATTATCAGTTTAGTCTTAACAGTCTGGAAATTTTGGCACAGCCATTAACTGGACTGAACATCTCTGATCACTACTCAACAGTCAGCTTTTTTATATTTTGATTCCATTCAGAATGCTGAGTGACCTTGAGAATTTCACAACTTCTGTACCACCACATCTCCTCTTTCCAAGGCCCTGGGGATCCTTGGTAAAGAACCTCTATCAACATTTCATCCTTCCATATCACTCTTACTGTGTGTCAGTGCCTGTCGCCTCTGAAGCCTATGGCGAGATTCAGCAAGGACAGAATTTCATCTTATGTCTCTGTTCTAAGTGGGTGCCCTGTGTCAGGCAGCTCGGTCAGGCTGCTGAAAAAGTCTGTGTCTGGAACCAGGCAGAAATTTGGAGAAAAAAGGTGAGGAGATGAACTGAGTAAAACTCTCATGAAGGGAGACAGAGGAGAGTTATCAACTGGACTAAAAAGTTCGAAGCTGAAGACTCTTCAGGAGGCTACGTGATTCATGAAGTCTGCCTTGAGAATGTAAAATCAGTCCCGAGCTCTTCATCTTAATCCCACAAATCCAGCTAATGCCCCTGCAATGTAATTCTCCTAAACACCCCTCCGTACTTCAGATCTGTGCAGCTGTAATTGCTCGAAATTGCTGACCCAGCGGTTTGTTCGAAACTAATGGCGTGCGCACCCCATATATCCAGAACAACCAGCCCAACAGGCAATGTGCTTTTGTAGGACGTGTGAATTTTTATACCACGTCCTGGCTCCATATTCTGCTGAAGCAGCTTTCTTGTAAATGAAAGCCTGGCATTAGTGTGTCACAAAGCTATTTTAGTATGCATGAGACGAAGCGGTGAAGTTTTCAACAATTCGTATCGTACCCCAGTTTGGATTTTCCCAGCAACAAGGTTTCATTAAGGCAGCTTCTGGAGATGGTGCCATAATTTTATTTAATTCTCTGCTCCGAATGGCTGATTCCTGTGATTTCACTAAATTATTTAAACTGGGTACCATTTCCTCCTCTGAGAGCTATGAATGTAACCAGAATTAAAGTGCTTTGTTTTCTTCCTCCTTCTTTCTTTCATTTTCTGACTATATTATCGGCTCTATGCTTAATACTATGTGAAATTAACTGTAATGGTGCAAGAGGAATTATTCAGCTTCACACCAAATTGCAATATAGATGATGTTATCTAAATTACTAAGATCTGCTCAGAAGATAAAGGATATAAAGTAATGTAATCATTATTGTGTATTTACCACACCATATGTCATGTGTTTGCTATTTGAATGGGAAATATAAGCTTCAACTAACAAATGTGAAATCTGAGTATTAAGGTGTCTGTATTTCTAAAGTTCAAAAGCATTCAACAGCTGATCTCAAAGCACAAAGCATAGTTTAACTTTCCAGAATATTTAATCCCTGAGTTTTCATAAACTGTATCTTTTAAAACATCTCCAGTTTGAAGAGACATTCTGCCTGTGGAAATGGCGAGAAACAAGACACTTGGTGTATGACAGATTATTTGTTTGCAGTACTGTATCAAGACCAGAAATATAGAAAATTCACAAAATTCTTTGAAATTCAAGCAGAAAAGAATAGTAATTATCTGTTTGAGTGCCAAAACCTGTAACTTATTTCAAAAGGGTGTTAGTTGAAGAAGAGAATCGATGGAGCAATAGATAAACAGAAGGGAATATAAGCAGTCATGGATTGTTGATGCTAGAGGGGAAATACGTGATGAAAACCAATTCTTGAAGCAGTACAATTCACATTTCAATAGTACTTGCAGTATATACACTTTTGGTACTGTTGGACGTAGGTTCAAAAGCTTTCATGAAACTAGACTAGAATTTCTCATATTTATATCATATTTTTTAAAAAATTTATGTTTCAAATGTAGCAAACATCTCCGTGTAAACCTGCGATCTGCCTACTTGAGGACAGCGGATTTGAAGCAGAACATGTTAAATTTAGCCATTTTTTCTTTAGGAAACAAATCTTGGAACTGAAATATATACTTGCCTAGAGGCTTCAATCCGGTACCAAAACCCATCATCAATGGTCAGATCTGGATACTCGACCCGTCCAACACCAGATCCCACATCCCACAGGAAGCTCACCTTGCCTTTGCGCATCTCTATGGCCAGGAAGTCAGTCTAGGTGGGAAATACAAAAATAGAACATGAAAATATGAAAATAGAAGCAATATCATACTTTAATTAAAAGAATTTTTACAGAGCTCTCTACATTTCAGAAGGTCTAACGAGGTGTCAGAAACCCATATATAGATGGTAAAGTATGAACATTAATTCTCACAGTGATGAGATTCTACTTTTCCTGCTTTCATTGCTTCAAACAAGGAATCTTAACCCACAGATGGCAAATGAATTCTGTCAGTGACACGCAGTAAATGGCTGTGAGAGGTACAGAAATGTAAATATTGTAGCCATCAAGAGAAGGATTTAACTCAGAGTAATGTTGTTTGTAAAACATCCATTGGATGGCAGAAAGATGTCAGGATTCTAGGCTAATACATGATGCCATTTTGCCTCTTCATTTCGCATTAAGTAAATAAAATATATATTTCAAACTGTTAGAAATAGAAAACTTTTCCCATTTACTGAATTATTATTGATTATTCTAGACGTCTGTCTGCTGTAGGGCTCATGGGAACCTGAATCATTCATCATTATTATGCTTGGAATTGTAGTCTTGGCTTAAAATTACAATAAATAGGAGCTTTGACAGATGCAAGATGATTAGGTACTTCATTCCCGAGGGAAAACCCACAACCAACTCCAAAATTACCCTGCTCGCACTGTGAATTTTAAAGCTCAAATGTAGTCCATGTATGAGTATATTTCCTATCTAGTGAAAAAAAAATAAAAAATAAAAATTAGCCGGTCATATTTGAGAAGTCCCCATATTAATGCCAAAGACAGTAAACATCTTGATTATCTTGGGCCCTCTACTACTGCTTTGAAGCCTCTAGAAGGAATAAAAAGCCCTTATCATCCTCTTTATTTGTCAGTTGTCTGATTTGATCGAGCAACCCTGACATGAAAAGCAGGAGACAGACTTACAAACTTGGCACTTCCAAGGTAAAAAAGCAGATTGTCAGCAACAACAGTCTTCACATTGACAATGACGGTGTTGTATGTTCCCTTCTTTATCTCTGGTCTGTATGTGCGAATACAATTGCCTCCAGAGGACACAGACACTTTGATCTTCAGAAAAAAAAAAAAGCAGAGCAGAAAGAATTCAGTTCACTGTTTATTATGCCAGAAATAACTTCAGATGCTTCCAAATAATTACAAGAATATTATGCGTGGTTTTTTTGAGTTCTTTCCCATTTGTGTGCTACGTGTCCCAGGGAGCTGCGTGGATATGCATAGGAGGTGGAAATAGAATTTTCTTTCTGGGATTGTTTTTTAAAAGGAAATAAAACTCTTTCTGGCATTCACATGCGAAAGGACGAACTGTATGGATTAAAAATAGCTAGAAGATATGCTAGTCTAACGCAAGCAGCAGTGGAATTCTAGCAGCAGAGATAGTCTATAAGTAGAATGTGCAGCCAGGAAAATAAGCAGCTCTCCTGAAGGGGTCACATTGTGATCAGGAAGACGGGATGATCTATTTTTTAACTTGTAATATCTTTGCTTATGCCAGTTTAAGACATCTTTTAACAACTATTTTTAACCCAACAGTTGTGTCTATCACTGCTTTTACACAGTCCCTGATGGTATTCAGACCTGAGTTTCATTTTCTCAGCCGAGTGACACGTGCATTTGGATATTTGGGCTGGTTTCCTCAGGCTCCGAGCACAGGGAAAACTGGTATCCTGTTTGCTTTCATAAACCCAGCGTAGACACAATGACAGTACCATGGCATTTCAATTCCAGCGAGAGGTGTTTATGTATTAGAGTAGATGTACATCATGGTAGCACCTGACGCTCGGGGCAAACTTTGTCAAAAAGAGGAACACGCCCAAACTCACAACTTCCCCATCTCAGAAATGCTGAGCAGTTCAGTACTTCAACGCCTTCAGACAGAAGATGAATGTCACAAAACCATATTCATAGATTCATAGATTGGTCCAGGCCGGAAGGGACCTCCAAAGGTCATCTAGTCCGACCCCCCCGCAGTCAGCAGGGACACCCCCAACTAGACCAGGTTGCCCAGGGCCTCGTCGAGCTTCACCTTGAATATCTCAAGGGAAGGGGCCTCAACCACCTCCCTGGGCAACCTGTTCCAGTGTTCCACCCCCCTCATGGTAAAGAATTTTTTCCTAATATCCAATCTAAATCTCCCCTTCTCCAACTTAAAACCATTGCCCCTTGTCCTGTCACTGCAGGCCTTTGTAAACAGACCCTCCCCAGCCTTCCTGTAGGCCCCTCTCCGGTACTGGAAGGCTGCTATGAGGTCTCCTCGGAGCCTCCTTTTCTCCAAGCTGAGCTATTATCACTGTAGCCTGTCTTTCTACCATGGGCAAATTTCATCAAGTAGATGGAATACACTTCTCTCCCAGGATCCCATTATACTGTAGATCATTTTTTTTTTTTCAACCATTTTTCAGGAAGTTTTCTTAACTACCACTTCCAAGATTTTTTTTCCTTTGCTACAAGATCACCAGCTGCATAACCTCAGTATTAACCAGCTGATCCTCAGTTTACAGTATTACTGAGTCAGGGAGATGGACTCAAGTTCAAGTCCTCAGAACTGTTGCTGGACAAAGAAAGTAAAGAATATGGGAAAAGCAAATACACTCAGCAATTTCAGTGAGTCTGAGATGGTGTCATTCTCGGGGAATGTAAGTTCTGTGAAATGAAATCAGGGGCTCAATACCAGTGCTGAGGCAAAAAAATACACTTTTTTTTCCACAAAAAATCAATGATGCTGTGACTCTTCTGCTGTACTATCACCTACAAGACGTTTTAAATAACAGCCTTTCCAGATACATTCCTACAGATGTTATCCATTTAACAAGGGCATGTTTCAAATGAAGAAACAAGACACAGAATATTCTCTTTTTATCTGTGAAATTATACTCCATTTCTTGCTCCCTTTACACATTTAGAATCAGAAAGGGTTCACCCCATGGAAAAGAAATAGAAAAGTAGAAAATAAAATGCCATCAATACTCCAAAGTTCATCTGACTGAGAAAGGGGGCTTACCGAGTTGGCTTGCTTCCGAGCTTGGTTTATCAGCTCTTTTATCTGAGAAATGTTTTTCCCCAAGTTATCCTGAAGTTCTTTGATTGGCTTGATTTTCTCCAGCAGGCGATCTGCTTCCTTCTCTAGGGTTTTAATACTGGAATCTGCATCAGCAACTTCATAAGAAAAAACAGAGTTTCAGAGAGTAGTGTCAGAGAGTAATTATACGCTGCAATAATAAAAATCAAGAAAATTCTGCATATACAATACTCAGGCGATTGTATATGCTGCTAGGAGGTACACACGGGCCAGGAAGCTACCTGAACAGAATAAGATAAAAATATTTAGAATCAAGTTAAAGTAGCAATAGTAGCAAATGCAGGCGTTAAAGCAGGATTTTTAAGCAGTGTAACTATGCTTCAGGTCAGGATGATACTAATTGAAAACATTTCTTGTAGCAAAATACACTTATGAACGAAATATTTACTTACCTTTTTTTTTAAAAAAACCTCCAATTTTGAAGAAAAATGCTAGACTAATGAAAACTGTTTCAGAAATTACTAGTGGAAACTAACCAGGGTTAGAATTAACTGAAGTTAATTCTTGACTTAACCATAATGGCCACCACTAGAAAAAGGCTTTATTCTGGTCACAAGTTTAAAATTCTGTGTGTGTACTGAAAGCAGATTAAAAAGCAGTAGCAGGAAATTGCAAATATTTTCTTTTTTTCAGGTGAATTTACTGATTTCAAAAGGATAATTTTTTCTTTCTTTTTCTTTAAGGCTTGAAATTACTTTTTTGCCTCTCAACATGCAACCAGTGAACCCTGGTTGCCCTCTCTGTGACAATTCATCAGCAGATCTAAGGATCGCATACTTGGCTTGCCTGAAGGTATGGATTCGTGCAGATGACACTGAAAGGGACAAACCTGCACTTATCAGATGAATGTATATTGAATTAAAATAATAATAATGCTTAGCTAAAGCATGAAAGCCTGTGTATCTAGTTTTTCAATAGTCACCCAGACACTGATACTAAACCTTCAAGATGCTTCTTAAGGTTCTACATTAATGAAACTAGTTACCAAGTCACTTTATCTCAGAGACTTCACAAACTAACTATTTAAGTATTTCAGTGAGTGTGACATGTAGAAAGCACCATGCAGAAGCTTTGGTGGTAAGCAGGGAATCATCATTTACTGGAAAAGGCACAATAAAAGCAGGAAGAAAGACAATGTACGTACGGATTTCTGTAGGCAAGATATGGAGACAGAGAAAAGAGAAAAAACAGAAGATAATGTAAGAAAATGTTTTGAAGATCTAAACAGAAACGTAAAGTAAATTAAGGGACAGAACTATTCTAGAAAAAGCTTATTATTACTTTTCATATCTACATAATGAGAATTCAGAGCTTGAATTTTGAGACACAAGAGAGGCTGTGCCTACCTTAGCACGTAGCCATGAGTGCCAACATACCCACTATATATATTTGGACCTGTTTGCTCTGCATTTACTTCAATCTCATTCTATAACCTGAGTATCCACTAGCAGCTGGGGAGTGGTAGAAGTGTACTGCTGAAGAACATCTTCCAGTTAAGCTTTATCTGACATGAAAGAGTTTGCACGTGTTAAGACCGCTCCCAATGTGAGCCAAATAATGGTGACTAGGGGCAATCAAGAGATTAACTTCTAAATTATCACTCCAAATCTCAGCTAAAATTTTAATGTACACACAGCCTTAGAACCCTTGGGCTGGGACAGATGGCCCAGGCTAGATCCAGCCAAAGAAATCATTGCTTTTAGGCCACTTCTCAGCTGTTTTTCACTGCCCTGCCAGAGGTCATTACCTTGTAGATCTGCTTGTTCCATAACCTCATAACCAATCTAAACTCACTATTTCAATCAATAACTACTTTTCATATTGTCTAAACTAGAAGAGATCCATCTGCCTGATGGGGATTATACCCCAGGGCTCACACATGAGGGATCAGGAACTTGCCATAGGCAGGCAGTGACAAATGGCCACTGGGATTAACATCTTTCACTGGTGCAGCTACAGTTGGAAGTGGGTTTTGTCCATGGAACTAGAATGGCAGCTTCCTAAACTGGATGCTTGTGGGTGCTCAGCTTCATCAAGCAGACAACAGCCTGGGAAGCCCAGGCCAGATGAGAAATTAGGCCTTCAGTAATTTTGGAAAGACACTCTGGTTTTGCTGTCAGTCCTGGCTGTATACTCCTATATGATATATTCCAGTAATCTGCCATACAATATAATTTAGAATTCAATTTTATCCATCATAATCAAAGTGAAAATGCTAAAGCAATTATCATATTTGATAATAGATCTCCCTGCCAAAAGAAAAGAAAAAAAGCATACAAAAAACATTCTCCTCTTCTCTTTCTTAAGTGACTTCAGTGGTCTACCAAAATAATAATGTATATGAGGGAAGTCATGCATTTCTCCCTGAGCTGATTATCTGAGTGACTGAAGACAGACAGTGTGTGGAATTTTGCTTGAATCAAGGGGTGAACTGCCAATCAGAATCTTTGATTATTCATCTCCTAAATACTTTTAAAAGTACTCTGCGGACAAATCTATCCACTACATGTTCATCCTGCTAACATTAGCTTTTTTTCCAACTACTAGCAGCAGTCCTTAAGATTTACAATTCTTTTTATATATAAAGTCCAGAAAATAGAAGTAATAAAGATTCCTTTTATCCCATCATACTGTAGTGACGCTACGTGAGTGAAATTCTGGAGTGTCTCTGTTTCATTTTGAGATGTGAAATGAAAACCACAAACCGAAAAACCCCACCACCAAACAACCCAAAAAAGATCTTACTGTTTTTGACAGGATCCTTCACGACAGCATTTGTTTTCGCCACTTCGTCGGCAAGTTTACTGTAGTTGTTTCTCAAGCCCAGAAGGTTCTGGTTGAGGTCTTTAATCTGGGCCAGGACGTCACTTGCAGTATCGTTGGCTTGTCTTGCTTTGTCTTTGGCTGCCTGAACTCTTATAGCGGTATCTGTTGGTAGAAAAGGATAATGAAATGATTGCCTAGAGTACAGAAGTTTCCCCCACACGTGTTAAGAACAAAGTTGGATCAAAATTCTAACATCTTAAATTGTGTTGGGCATTTTTTGTGAGCTCCTACTTCCCATGTAGGAAGACATTACTACACTGTGGATAACAGAATCTGGCTGTTTATGTCTTTTCTGAGACATCAAATACACCTGAAGAAGAGAAAATGCTCCAGCCTCATTTGTAGGTAAAGGACAAATCATTTTTATTAGGTAAATTTTTGTGCAAATTTGTTGTTGCTGTTGACTCCCCGGTTAGCCTCTGAGCAAGTGTCAGATATAATATTTGGTACTGTAACAGAAATAGGACTTTCAGTGTTCGGATGTGCAGAGTACAGGATTCTAACTCCATGTGCTTCAGCTGAAATTCTGACAATCTTGTGAATCAGGAGACCAAGGATCTGTTGAGTAAGTTCATCACACACTTAGTGACCTGGAGCAAAACAATGAGACTAATGCTGCCCCACTGCTCTGCCTGCAGAATGGAACCCATGTGAACTCCCACTCCACTATCACACCCCAGTGGAGTCATGGGAACTGCAGGAACCTGCTTTCACAGAGTCATAGAATGGTTTGGGTCAGAAGGGACCTTAAAGATCATCCAGTTCCAACCCCCTGCCCTGGGCAGGGACACCTCCCACCACACCAGGTTGCTCCAAGCCCCATCCAGCCTGGCCTTGAACCCCTCCAGGGATGGGGCAGCCAGAGCTCCTCTGGGCAACCTGGGCCAGGGTCTCACTACTCTCACAGCAAAGAATTTCTTCCTAATATCTCACCTAAATCTCCCCTTTTTCAGTTTAAAATCATTCACCCTCATCCTATGGCTCCACTCCCCGATCAAAAGCCCCTCCCCATCTCTCCTGTAGCCCCTTCAGGGACTGGAAGGGGCTCTAAGGTCTCCCTGGAGCCTTCTCTTCTCCACGCTGAACACCCCCAACCCTCTCAGCCTGTCCTCACAGCCGAGGGGCTCCAGCCCTTGGGAGAACCTTCATTGCCACCTGCTTCCCATGAAACTGTTCTTAGAGCTGCTTTCCCCTTGTGTTCTCCAGGGTATCCTCATGTCCCTCAGTCATATGAGAATTTTGGAGTGCAGCTCAGGAGTTTGGACACCTCTGAAACAATCACGTGGAGATGGTGCCACTTGTCATACTGACATACTGGGGCTTGTCATACTGGGGCTTCCTGTGGTAGTCAGTGAAGTTAACAGACTGCACAGGAGGTTGTGATGTCTTTCCATTTCTGACTAAGAGACAGGTGATGTGAGTTAGTTTATACCAACATTTGCTTGGAGTGGACATTCTTGGTTCTGTGACTGTGTGAAGACATGGGAAACAGCAACAGTTTCTCCATTGCTAGGGAACAGCAGCATAGGTTGCCAAATTATCTCCTAGGCAGGTCCTTCTCCTCCTCTGAAACATCTGGTGCGATCAAGCCTGTGGCCTGGTGAGCACATGATGCTTCCTAAGGCCATGGAAAATTGATGTGTTTGTCCTGCACTCTGGAGAGTTACAAGACCCTTTTTACTTTCTTGAGTAAAGATATATTATACTGGTGCTCCAAACAACTCTACCATTATTTCTGAAGTTTGGGCTCTGAAAAGCCTCCCAAATACAATAGCACCTTGAAAATACAACTGAACCTTTAATAAACTGTTATCATCATCAGTACTGACAAGTGGAAGATCAGAGAGTGCTGATTGCCTTTTTTCACTCCCTTTTTTCATCATATCTAAGTATCTCCTTTTGAGGCCATTATTAGAGGTCATCACCTTTCTGGCAGAGTGAAAGTTGGAGTTACTGTCTTACTTCCCTCTATTGGTCACACAAATGAAATTTATTTTCAGCCACACTTTAAACTATGCCATTCCTACACATGTGGGGCCTTGTCCTAAGATGATCTACCCATCTAGCCCATTTTGAATCTTTTGGCATTTATTTGGCTATTAGTATAGCAAAGCCACAAGAATTATTAGTTTAAGCTGCTCTCTGCTTTCTCAAATCCTTGAAGAACAAGAAATATGACAGGGTCACTTCCTCCCCCGTCCTCATTGGTCCCTTCTGTGTTGGACAACTAATTTACTGCATTTCCTTACCCATGTCATTTATTTGCTCTGAATTTCATCCTTAATACACACCCGCTTGTTTTTATGAGTGTCCTTGTCCCTAGAGCAAGCACCCTGTAACTCTAATCTGACAAGAGTTTATTACGTTGCCGATGGTTGCATGTTTCATATTTCTTCTACTTATTTCATATTTAGTATTCTGTGTCCTAAGGTCAACTGGCCTTAGAGGTCCTTTTTCTTTGCCTGAGACAAACTGTCCTGTCAATACCTGTGGCCAAAACCCGGGAAGTGGCATAGGATGAGTATGACATATTAAAACAAATCTTTGGGAAGGCCTGGTTTCAAGGATCACTAAATCACAAACAAAACTTTTCAGTTGTCTGGAATCTTAAAGCCACAAAAAACGTGCAAGAAGAATAGCAAATTGTTTTTCATGCCAAGTTTTTACTTGCAATCTGAACCTCCCAGACCATCACAAATCAGAGAGAATATAGATTTTCTTTAGAGACTTTTCTTAAGGCATCTCTTCAGTTTATAAATTGCTCCTCGGAGATAAATGTCGTAGCAAATTACATTGATAAAAAACTTTTTATTTTCTAAAACAAACATTGAGTTTATCACTGTCCGTTATGAAGAAACTATGTTGTACCTCTGTTTCTTGCTATCACAACACAAAGTAGCTAACATCCCAGGATTCAGGAGTTTAATAAGTATTACAGGTTTGTGGGTCTTTTTAAGTTGTTAGTTTTTTTTTACTGTATAGAATTACGAATGTGCACAGCACTGAAGAGTTCATTGAGGGCAGCCTGTTCCAGTTCTGAGCCATTTACAGTCTAAAAAAGTTACACAACGCCAAAAAGTGACTGGAAACAATTCTGCAGCATAAATCAATGGGAGAGTAGAAAGGTAAGACAAAACCCAGCAAATTTCATCCTGCTTTTTCCGTAAAGTCAGTAAGTCTTTATTCTTCTTGGGTTAAATTATACTGGTTAAATTATAACGGTTCATTAAATAGTCGTTTCATTAAAAGACTTTTCACATTTAAAGAAAAGACTATTAGTTTCAGATTGTATCATAATTCCTGATATTGTAGTTCTGTTCTTTCTGAAACCTTCTGCAAATTGCAGAAGTATGGCACCTTTTATGTGCCAAAATACAGACACCACGTATCTGCTTCCAGCTCAGTTCTCTCTCTCCCATTGCTCATCTTTGTCTGATTACAGCGGCCAATGGTCACGGTGTGCACAGCGCGGACACAGGCAAAGGTTAATCAGACAGATTTAAGTGACAGAAAATAAAAGGGATGAGTCGAGTGTTGCGGTACTTTTCCAGCTTACCGTTCGGAATGGCTGACAGCTTTCCTAAGGTTTCGTTCAAAGTTCTCAGGAGAATGGAATTATTCTCATCAACCTCTTTCAGCCTGTTCTGCATGTTGTCCAGGTCGTTCCCCTTTTCTAGAAAAAATACACATAGAACAGAAGCTTTAACTCTTTGTTTCCTTTGTTTGCACAGAATTTGAAATGCATAATAATAAGCAAGCCACTTATCAATAAGATATTATACTGTGTAAATAAGGAAGTCCAGTAAAACTGGTTGTAGGCTTCACTGATAATCTTCTTCTATTTCTTTAAGTTCCCTACTTCCATAGTACCCAAATGCTTGAGTTCCTTGTGCTGTTGTGTATTTATCGAGGGGTTTCCTAAGGTGTACAGGGGAAAGAAAAAAATGACAATCACAGAAAGTGTGATTTATGCAAACTCACACAATGACCCACTGATAGATTCAACACGTGTGATATTTAGTCATAACTTTGATTCCTAGATTAAGCTATTACTGAAATTTCCTTCTTAAGGGGTTGCCTGGGATTAATGAGTTGACCATAGTGTGAAAGAGGCAACATTAATTAGGTCAGTTTCACTGTTGCAATTAGACTGGCCAGAGCCCATCTCTCCCGTATTTTCTCAGAGATAACCAATCTTGATATTTGAGGAAATATCAACATGAGAAATAATATTTGAGGAAAACACACGAGATCACCATAGCACCGATCATCAATACGGGGAGAATACACTAACAACAGGTTATTACGAAATAAACATATTCAATTTTGGGGTAAAAAGCCCACCTAGTAAATAAAACCCAAAGCTAAGAATATGTTCAAATCGAAGAACTAGTACAAGTCAAAGGCACGGGTCTGTCACATTTGGTACATTACAGATGAAACTGATGTGATTCTTTACAGGTAAGTTTTTATTCTTCAGCAGTTGCTCTGAATAAAAATTATGGAGTTTTTTGGAACAGAATCCAGCACAGCAATGACTTTTCAAACTCTCAGAAGTGAGATTCCAGCTAAGCATTACGGCTATTTAAACAGACCTTATTTCAAAATTCAGAAGTAAAGTTTGGCACAGAAAATGGTAGTTAATGCTTAAACTACTATCTCAGGGGGTATTTTTCATCATTTCTTCCTATCGACACGGAACTCTCTGGAACACACAGCTGGTAATTTCTTACCTTAAAGGCATGCCCCACTGGGAAACTAATTCAACATCACTGTGCCTGAGAGCAGGGAGAGGAGAATAATTTGTAGAAAAAGAGTTCAGGACACAAAGTATGACTGTGACCTTCAGATATGTGACAGGTTACTGAAAAAAAAAAAACCACCTAGTTTTTGGGTACTTATCCAAGCAGATACTGGGATAGGAAAACATACTGGAAATGAAGTTACTGGTCACATATTTGTGAATTGTGGTCACATACTTATCAAAAGCAAAAAGCAGCTCTTTCTATTAAGGGACAATAATTAGACGTATCATTGGTACTCCAGCATCTCCAACAGCATCAGGGCCGTAACCATTTTGTGAGAGAATAAACAGAATAATAGATTAAAAGGAGGGACTGTAGTTCATGTTCCGCAAATTCTAAAAAACGTAAGGTTTCTTAAAACTAGACATACAAGAGCCGACTTGTAAAGAGAAAAGTCAAACAACATGTATATTAGCTACAAGAAATCCCTAACTAATTTTTCCAAGATTATAGCAAGGCTGAAATAGCAGATGGAATTTAAATAAGAATCACACTTTTGTTGTTATACCCTTTGTAATGTCATTCAGGAAGAAATCTGTTTAATTAAGCAACAGACAGGACTGCAGGAGAGCCTCGAGACAAACCTTCATTCCTGCAAGATGTCCTGCAGAGGAACAGGACACTTGTGTCAACTGCAAGAGGCGCAGTTAACACTAGAACAAAGTTGTGAAGAATCATATCAATTATAAGATGACCCTTCTCCTCAAAAATACCTTTATTTTTAAATGACAGGTTTTGTCTCCACTGCTGAATGAGAGGGCTGGTACCGTGATGTTGTTAAACCAGGATGAACTCAGGAGATTCTGGTCTTAAATGCTCTGAGACTTTTTCCGAGTTCATTTCTTGTTAAGTAATAACACCGACAAAACTGTTTTAATTTCCCCCATTTAATTGTGAAATTATGGTCTGCCTGATATTTCCTTGGTGTCTCTGGTGCCTTTTGGGGGGTTAGTGTTTATAAAGTGTGTTAATATTTCTGAGATATTTGATTCATTTCCCGTGGTGTACTAACTTTGTTGCATACTCCTAAATGATATCTTTCTCTCCCCTTTACTCTGCCAGATCCAACATTATGCTAATTATCCCCCGGTTATATTTCTGAAGAATCATGTTTCCAGGCTTCTGTTTTCAGCTTTGTAACCATAGCAGCAAACTAATTTTTATGGATTTTAATAAGGGAAGTTTCCCTAGGACTCCTGAAATTGAATACCGAGACTCCACCTGTTCAATATTTTTTCTTTTCATTCCTCCAAAACATTTTAACTGTGGGGTTTTTTTTAATACTACAATAAAAAAGCCATAAATAAATGCCCTGAGGGAGTCTCTTACAGAAAGAGATGTGAGGAGACACTAAGGCTCACGTCAGCTTTTCAAGGAAATCGTTCACTTTGCACAGTGACATTAACATGAAGTTGTATTTTGCAGTAACTTCCCGTCCCGTGACCCAGGTGGCCTTTGCACTAAGCACTGAGCTTATTTTGTTATGACTGTTATGAAGTCAACAGAATTGACTTCACGTCAGCTTTTCCCCATCCTTTAATTATTAGCATTTATGAAAAATGCTGGAGCTACAAGGTGCCCGACTCAAAGGGTTGCAGTCAACAGCTTAATGTCCAAGTGGTGACCAGTGGTGTTCCTTACGGGTCAGTACTGGGACTGGTGCCGTTTAACATCTTAGTTAGTGACATGGATAGTGGGACTGAGTCCACCCTTGGCAAGTTTGCCGACGACACCAAGCTGTGTGACATGGTCAACGTGTTGAAGGGAAGGGATGGCATCCAGAGGGACCTGGACAGGCTTGAGAGGTAGGTCCATGTGAATGTCATGAAGTTCAACTGAGCCAAGTGCAAGGTCCTGCACATGGGTCAGGGCAATCCCAAGCACAAATATAGGTTGGGCAGAGAGCGGATTCAGAGCAACTCTGAGGAGAAGGACTTGGGGATGTTGGTGGATGAGAAGCTCAACAGGAGCCAGCAATGTGTGCTGGCAGCCCAGAAAGGCAACTGCATCCTGGGCTGCATCAAAGGAAGTGCGGCCAGCAGGGCCAGGGAGGGGATTGTGCCCCTCTGCTCCGGTCTGGGGAGACCCCACCTGGACCACTGCATCCAGCTCTGAGGCCTCCAACACAAGAAGGAGGCCAGGCTGGATGGGGCTCTGAGCAACCTGATCTACTGGGAGGTGTCTCTGCCCATGTCAGAGAGGTTGGAACTAAACGATCTTTAAGGTCCCTTCCAGCCCAAACCATGCTATGATTCTATGATTTGAAAGCCTGAGATCCTGCAGTTAATCACAGAGGCCAGACAAAATATGGGCAGCTACAATCCAAGTTTTTCCATTCTATGCAGCTTCTCTGACATGGAAGAGGTTAGTGGGTCTGCACTGAAAGATGCCAGCACTAACAATTCACATGGAAGTGTAGGTTGAGGAGCATCCTAAGACATTTCTCTCAATCCTGTCTGCGTGGAGATGGCATAGGATGACAATCAATGTACTGTTTATTGTTCAAATCAACAAAACTATTCAAACTAAACCCTAAAGAATAAGCTCACTTAAGAACTTATTGTTTATATGCAGCGATCTATATTTACAAGAGACAAGTATTTACAAGTGTCTGCAGATGACATACATAGGTGGCCCTGCTTAATTACTGCTCATGTGCCACCGTTGCAATGCTGGTGAAAACAGATGTCTTCTGCTGGTATGACCAAGAGCAGTTTTCCATGCAAAACTGTCCCAGAAGACATCATGGGGCTATGGTACCCAATACGGATCCCCCAAAACCAAAAAATCCCCCCAAAATCAAGGAGGAACACCTGCAGCTGTTTTCATTGATGGGATACTGCATGAATGAACTGGCAACTACACACATCCCTCTCTGTTATCTTTGGCTTCCTTCTTCCAAACAGCATTCTTGCTCCCCACAGCCTGTTTCGATAAAGAGGACAATGGGTCACCAATTAAATTTTTTCCCCTAAAATAAGCAAGACTTGGAAACTGGTACTAGGGACAAGCAAGGGAAAGAGATATAACTAGAGAAATGCAGCTAATGATGGCTGACTTTTTAAAGAGACTACTTTCAGCACCGACTGCAGTTTTTGTACGAGTATTATGTTGGCCATCAAACTAATGCAATAATTTGCTGAATGCAATATGCCAGGTCAGCAAAAATACAAAGCAGAGGAGAATGCATAAACAAGGGATTTAGGTTGCCTCTCTTCTGGAAAATGTTTTAGCTAAAAATATTCACGGGTTGTCAGACAAGACAAGCCCCCCTCAACTGGTCAATTCTTAAGCAAAAGAAAGGACACGAGCTGAATTTTAGTAGCCACCTGACAGCAGTCTCCAGCCAAGGAGCAGTTTATACATCTTATTTTCTCTTTTCATTGATCAGTCTTGACAAAGTCTCTCTATAGTCTCAAATCCGCACTGGGGCAAGTATACTTTTAAAAAAAGTCAATTCAAAATTAAAAGGAAGAAAAATTGCTCCTGGCAAACTGAAAATCCTTCTAGGCACGGAGAGAAGGAAGCTGGCAGGCAGCAGCCATTCACTCACTTGTAGCCAAAATTTCAGAACTCCTTCTTCGGTAGAGTGCTACAGACAGGTTTTGCTTCTCCCACCAGGATTATTCCTTCTAACTCCTTGCCCCACAGAGAGAGAAATGACTAAAGCTCCATTTTAATAGCTTCTGTCAGACGCTTTGCTTTGTAAGAACTGTTTCAGCAGTTTTTGGTGGTAATATAAAACATTTCCGTGATTAACAGCCACTTTATAACGAGGGTAATTGGCCACAAATCAGGTGGATGTCATAATGTAGCAAGAAAATACTCCCACCTCCATCACAGCCCAGCCTGGATTTCTGGAGTGTGTATTAGTTGAGGAGCTTACGGGTCTTCATTACTTTAACTAATGTACTACCTGTAGTGCAGACGGAGAAATTTCAAACTAATGATGACTTCTGTCTACCAGATCTTTAGAGAGTGCCCATCGCCCCTCCTGCACTTCCCATCAAGACTCTGAACAGGGGGATTTTATAAGAATTGTACGAAAATAACATTCTATTAGTTTTACACTCGACTCTTGCTCTCTATCCTGGAAACACCCAGACATCCAGAAGGGATTATGCTCATAATATTAATAACACCACCCCTTCAGAGCAAAAGAGGGGTGGGGAGAAAAAGAAATCTGTCATTGCATTTTAATTCTTGTGCTTCTGCATTCTGGACACAACATTAACCCATCTCATCAGGCTGTGTAGCATGGACACGTTTTATAGCCAAAAGGCATCCTGTGAGAAGTCCAGAACGTTTGTCTGCATGAAGCTCTTCAAATCCAAGACATATCAGAGAGCACTAAGAAAGCTCCATCTCATTACCCTTCGGTACGGGGCAAGAACATAGACAAAGATCTCATACGTGCAATTTAAGCACTACTACCTGCTTGTGTTAGGATTGCTTTGTGAGCCTTCAGACAATTTAGACCTCGCTTCTGAATTATGAAACTGTTATCAACTTAAGTTCTCATTGGTGTAAAATGGAAGAATAACATCCTGCTTTCAAAAATCCCTGAAGTAATGTCTTATTGTGGTCGTAATACATCTTTTCTCAGGGCTAAATTGCCCAGTCTTGTGGGCACGTGGAATTGATGTATATCCCAGCACAGACCCTATTTTAATGTGTCCTTGAAAATGGGGCACTGTGCTACGTGGAACACATGGTTGCTCTGATACAGCTGCCGGGGAGCACACCAAGCCATGGGCTCTGCTCTGTGGTGTCTGCTCTGCCCAGAGGAACGCTGCTGCTTCCGTGTGTCCTCTGCACTGGCCAGGGCAGACCGCAGTGGCTGGCATTCCAGAAGGGGACACCAACACCATCCCTGTTCCTCCTACCTCAGCCACGCTCCTTCAACTGCACACTGGCCTCCCCTGGGAGTTTTGTGGTTTTCTGCAACATATTTGCTGAAACTTGTCCCTCCAGCCCTACATCTCTCTCGAATCTGTAAAGAGTCACCATAAAGAACACCCAAATACACATCCAAGATTTACCACTAACTGCAGGCACATTTTTTCTTCAGAGCAGCTACAGGAAAATAATAATGGTTTTGACTTTCAAACAGTGTATGACAGTGAAATGTAATTAATGACCTTATGAAACATTATGCTTTATGACCTTATTAAACATTATGTTTGCTTGTTAACCAGCTCTGCAGTTGGAAATCCTAGAGCTGCCAAAACTAAATGAAAATGTAGTAATAGCCAAAAGCTGACTCTAAGTTGTAGGGATCTCATCCTTCATGCTGTGAGCTCTTCATAATGCATCTCTCAGGAGGCCAACGGAAATTTCCTATTTTAAAACCTGCAAGACTAGGCTTTATTATAAAAATCTGTCTTGTTTCTAATGAAAAGTATTTTAACTACTCTAGCACAACAGGGAAGCTTCAGGCATCGTCTCTATGACAAGCAGTTTAAATCTCAACCTCGAATATTTACTGTGAGATTTTTCTAGTTCTGATGCATGAAACAAAACCCAAAACAAGCCAGTTTAATTTTCAGATCTTATGATGAGCAAACAAATATCGTATGATAGCTGTTTTCCTCTACTTGTCTTTATTTCTTTCAAGTCCTAAGTCTGTTTTCTCACACGGGTTTTCAAGTGCTATGCTTTTCCCATCCTTGTGGTTAATTCCAGGTTAACCTTATTGCAGCTGCAGCCAATTGAATCAGGTTAAACCATAACATATCTAGGATTTCAACAACTTTTTTCAACAACTACAGTGACTGGACACAAGCTTCTCAAAACACACACAACAAAATTTCAAATTACATAAGGGAAGGGATCACAATGTACTAATTTGGAATAAACCACGAAGGTATCAATTTGAACTTATTCTGTGTAGACCAATCAAAATATTACTCAGTATTTGGACGAAAGACCTTCAAAATAGTTGTAGGGAAGACTCAGTTAATTGATTCTCCTCTCAGACTTTACTATACCAGTGGCACAAACACTATGTGCTCCTAAGTTGCTTTCTCTGTTATATGTAAAAACAAACCCATTAAAGCAGTAACATCTAAGATTTTTCACAAAGGCAGATGTGTGAAACTCAGTGTTGGCCTACTTGAAAGTGGATAATTGTATCATGCTTATTTACCCTCAGGTTTAGTCCATACGAATTATTTTTTCAATTCCTTTCTAAGACTGCTGTAGAGAAAGAAGTGTTAAACAGATGCTTCATTACTTCTGCAATAAGTATTTTCTTACAGGTCCTATAACACAATCAGTCTGGATAAAGACACAAGAAATAAACTGGTTGCAATGAGCAGAAGATCAGTGAATCACAGGCTCAGGTAGATATTTGTCCAAAGATTATTTTTCTCCTCCTGACCAGCAGTTATTCCTCACTGATGTTTGTCTAAGCTGTTTTCAAAGATTTTCAGAGGTAAATATTTTTCTCAGTAATCAATTCTAATACTTCTGTATTTTAAATACAGGGAAGATTTTCCTAATGTGTGATCTCTCAGTGCATTTGAGACATGTGGGTCCCATCTTCTTTGGAGAAACCTTGACATAACTGAAGACTATGAAGCCTCTTTTTCAGTTTACCAAATTAAATTGTTTCAATCTTTCTCCTCTCCCCTCCTCAGCTAGATCTCCAATTAGTCTTCATGATGTCTTCAGGATTCAGCAAACCCCCTCAGCCCTCGGGAAGTTCAGAGTCCAGGACTGTAACCAGTAAATTCACTAAAGCAAGTTCCATGTGCTTTGGAAAGCCCTGCTCCTATTCACGCATTCCCCTGGGACATCTGCCTTTTCCACCTCTCCCCAGCACCTGATCCATGCTTCCTTTTAGAGTCATTCTAGAGAAGTGCTACCCAGACAATTGCTCCTCATCCCTCATTTCTGCAGCGGATTATTCACGTGTGCACGAAACACCTCATGTGCATCCACACTGACTCCTGTCCTACCTCCTCACACTACAGCATTCACCAAAAATATCCTCCTTTATTGCTGAGAAAATATTAAGGACAGTACAAGCACAGTCTGACCTGAATTACCAACTTTTACATCTCACCAAATAACATAGTTCAAAACCATTTTCTTCCCCCCCCAAGGTGGAAAATACTGACTAGAAATTAAAGACTTTTTTTTTCTTTTCCAGCAGGGAAACCAAAGTATTTGCTTTGGAATCTACAAAATTTATGATTTGAACTGCATTTAGACATGTATTTATGCTCTAGGAACAAAAAAGTATTTATTTTGCGTGTGAAAATGATTATTGTTCTCTAGAGACATGTTTTTAGTTTCATTACATTTAAAGAAAACACTTAGCAACTCCCTCCCGTTACTCTCAGGCAAACATCTTCATTCTCCCTCCCCAGGCTTCCCCTTCTGGCACAATCCCACCAGCACCCCGAGGAGACGTGCTGTCTCTGACTGGCGCTGCAAACCCTGCTGCTGTATTCACAGGAATCAAAATTTAACACTGGGCTGGGTTTTGTATGAATTTTCTGCTAGAGCATTCAGTAAATCAGAACCAGTATTTCCAGCCCCGTCTCCTCCCCACTTATTCTTGCTGTCACTGTAATGAGCAAGAGAATACCAAGGCTCCATCCTCCTCAACCTTCCTGTCCAAGAAATCCCTGTATAAAACCCGGACCCCAAATAGGAGAATCTTTTTCATTGCTCCGTCGCTCAATTTCCAATCACATAATGAATCCTACTTCTTTCTACTGATACGGCTTCATACTGGCAGCACAGCAGTCTCACAATGTTTTTCTTGTATTTAATGGGCCTGAATGCCACACACTGCACATACCTTTAACATCATTTTCTAACGTCTTGGCTTCATTAAGGACCCTGAAGCTTTTCTGAAGAGAGCTCTTGGCACCATCCTTCAGTGACCCTTCAGGACCAGATGTCTGCAGACAAATACACACAGGAAAGGCTGAAGTCACAAAAGGTAGATGAAGATGATGTAAGTGAACAGTCAGCTAAATTTTAAGTGAACACCGGTGTGCTCTGCTATATCACATTGCTGTTAGATTGGTCTACAAGGGACAAAAAAGATAAATTTCTAATTAATTTCTTCCTGATTTTAGGGGAAGGCAGATCTCCTTTGGAATACCACTGATGACTTTAATAAAAAGAGAAAATGATTATAGTGTTACAGAAACAGGTTTGGCTCTAGGAACAAAACTTTGTCCAAAAAAACCAAATAAACAGACAAAGAAAACAAGATCTCAACTTGAGCAGGGGTTTCTCCCTCCCCCTGACATAATACAGAATTTCTCCCTAACAGCAGCAACATTACCTTTAGAAGCCAGACTGGATCTGGTGATCCAGATTCTAATATTGACAACAGAGATGCCTTTGTGGTTAAATGCAAGAATAGTAATTGCTAGGACAGTAAAGAAAATATGATAGAAAAGAAATGGAGTTTAAAAAGAAGGGCAACCTGCAGTTAATCTGACAGACATTTATTACTAAATAACCATCCTTCATCATATCATGCTACTTAAAGATGTTTCTTTTGAAAAACATCCATCTCTATCTCCAGTGCAGAGATTAATCAATAGTTAAAGTGATTTTCCTAAATTAGATTAGTATTTTCAGTTGGTGGGAAACGCTCCAGGTTCTGAGCCACGTACTGTTCAGTTTCTAAGACTGAGCTCAGGTCACACATCACACTGAATACATTTCTTCGAGAATACCCCTGACAGCCAGAAAACATTCTATATTAGTCACGGGTCACGGCCCTGTAACTAGTATGTAATTAAGAAGCAGCTACTTTTCATTTTCCAGGGCAGATACATATACTCAAAAATTAACTGTGTGTCAATTAAATGACACAGTTATTATGGCTATTCATTATTTATATAATGAGCAAGCCCAGAGGTGATATTTCGCATACTACCGAATCTTTGTTGGTTTTCAATGACACTGTAAAACCCATATATTGGACTTGCCCGTTTCTTTTTCTTTTAAAAATCTTAGGGAATGCTTGGGATGCTTGCAAAATTCAGAACAAAGTTTCTTGTAATGGGATATCTCACAGCAAATGTTGTCACATCACAGGGATATAGCTGTTAAGGATTCCTTACATTCATATGGTATCCTTAAAATCCTTAAAATCTTTAGTAAGTGTGCGCTTGGTTTTCCCCATCAGCTCGGTGAGTTTAAGGAGTAAGTCCCACACGACTGCCAAATTTCCAAGCTCCCCTGAAATATTAAGTTGTGTACGCAAATGCCTTTCAACATCAACAGAAACTATACGTTCAAAAAAAATCAATAAAACTGATTTCTTATAGATTTTCTTTAGCATGTAATACAAGTAGCATTGGTAATACATACAAACCCAGAAAAAAAAGACTATCCAATTAAGCAAAAGGTTGCTACTGAAGGAAGACTATTTGGCCAGATTTTGTGGCAGATGCACCTGTCAAATCAGATATTTTTTTATTCCCTTTCCCATCAGCAACAGAACCCAGGGTATGTTCACTCTGTGGCCATGGACTTCAAAAATAATGACTGTTATTATTATTAAATGACTAGGCTTGGATGACTGCCTGTTAAAGCAGTTTATGTTCAATACAATGAAGTTGTAAGGCCAGATTTAAAACGCAAAACCAAGAAGTCCTTCAAGTCAGGGACAATAATTGGGCACATGCTGACAATTAGTCAGAAACAAATTTCAGTATGAAGTTAATACTAGAAGAGTCCCTTCAGAGACAAATCCACTTGTATTGATTAAAAGCTTTATTTTATATTTATTTCAAAATAATTCTAAAAGGGAGAATTAATCAAGACATCTGATGCAAAATGTACTTTTTTTTGCTAGTTTTTCTTGTGGCTCAAGAGACATTGAGTTATGATGAAGTCAATAATGAAAAAGCCACACATTTTCTGGCTTTGTGCGTGGTGAGTTTGTGTGCTTGTGGCAAGCCTGGGTCACGATGAACCCCTTTATGATTTAACAAGGCTGACAGCCAAAGGTCTTTGATATTATTTTCTAAATTGGGACACCTGCTGTAAAAAATGGGGAAAAAAAAAAAAGTACGAAAAGATTATTATTCAAGATACATTGGAAAATCGCAGGGTCTCAGGAATCTGATTTGTTCTGTCTCTTCCAGAGGGTCCATAACCTGGGGATGGTACCTTCCTTCACATCCCCTGCCCTCCCCAAGCAGACAGCGTGCAGCAGAAGTGGGATCTCATTATGGATCTAATCAATGCAATCTCTGTCATAGCTTAGAGGCATAAGTGCTGTTATAATAATGTAATATTGAAATGCTGCCACTGAAACTATGCATCGGCCTAATGGTCAGGTTTTTACCTATCCATGGGTTAGAAAAAAATTTTAATGAAGTTTGACGGCAAAAGGAAAACATCTATTGAACGACAGAAAAAACTCAATGAATTGATAATTAGCAGACAATTCTAGGTAAGAAAGAATTTAGGAAGAATATCCCCTCTGTCTTCCTTTTTCTGGTATTTCAATGCATCTCAAACTCTGTTTTTGTGAGACAGCTGCTGTGGGAGTGGCAAAAAGATTCCAGTTCAGCCTGGTGGGTTATGGCTCTCTTCTGGGACGGAGGAAATCTCTCTGGATCTCCCAAGGGTGATTGTGTGAATCACTCACTTATCACGTTAACAGGGAAATGTGCCACACGCTGAAAATTTGAATGACATCAGCCACAGACACAGCATTCTGTGAAGAACCCCCCCGACAGCCCATGCTGAACACGTATCAGACAGAGAATTGCTGGGGACTTTACAGAAAGGGATTTATTCTGGAGGTTTCACAAATGGATGTAGGCACCAAACATGAAGCAGGCGCCGTGTTGCCTAAATCTGCTGATAACATTGGTGATTCTGGCCACGGGCGAGGTACAGCTCCCAGCACGGATGTAAATGCACTGGGGCAGTTTTGAGGATCACATACTTGAACTTACGTGCAAGGTATTTTATAGACCTAAGTGCTAATTCACAACAGTAAAAAAACAGCTCTGCCGTATTCTTAAATTAAATTATTTTCTTTTCACGTACACTTATATCCTGTGAAGTTCTCACCTACACAAGAGTTAGAGCTATTCTCATTTTTACCAGCCCTCAAGACAGATGAGTATTTTGAATGTTATGAAAGATTTGCACTTCAGGACATCCTCAGGAGGAGGAGAACTTGGTCACTTTATGCCATTCCGACATAAGGAACCCTGGACACCCAGTTATGACTGTCAGAGTACCACTACAAAAAGCAAAGAAGGAATTAGGATCCTGAACATCCAACATGTCACCTGTGGTTCCAGCTACAAGCCTACAAGCCCTCTCTAAAAAGCCTAAGAATAATTACACTTTTTCAAGATGTATTGTAAAACTCTGATTCTGATCTGTGAGAAACAACCTGGATCTGTTAACAGGACTCCTCTCTCCAGTCAGTCACTGCCTTGGCTAAGTATCGGGACGTGGAAGCTGCTCGACTGCTAGAGATTTCTCATCTGTGATAAATTTATTTTGCTTTTAAAGAGGAGAGCAAATCCATCATAAAAAGCTCAGGAGGGATTTTCCTGTCATATTTTTAATACATTTTTTTCCCAGTCATTTATCAGGCTCCCTGCAATCAGGATGGATTTTAAGCATCTTTTAGTTCTTGCTTTTAGCAACAGTAGCTTAATTTGAAAACAAAGTAATTTTCCCATTACAAACCAAAATACAAAAGAACACTGAGATATCGCTAAGGTTCTTGTAAATTATTCACTCCAGTGACAGAGCACCCACAACTTCTCTCAAAAAGAGAACATGGGCTGCATCTTTCAAATGGAGGGGAAAACCACAATCTCTCTCGTCTACACCAAAGAGCACCTTCTCAGGAAGGAGAGGACACAGTTTCTAGGGCTTCTCAGCCTGAGGGAGGGCAAATCCCCAAGTGCTGCCTCCTGGGAGAGGGCTTGAACCACGGTGCTCCAGCCAGGCCCAAGGGAGGGTGAGCTCCCCCTCTTACGCTGAAGCCCAGCTAAAAGTAAGCTTTTTGGGATCCGATTTACCTGGTTAGCAGTTCAGCTCTTCCCTGAGGACGAGTAAACACTCAACAGTCTTTACATCAGAAAAAAAAAGCAAAATGATGACAACTTCACAATTAACGTATTTATTAAATCTGGCCCCAAATCCTCATTTAAGAAATAATGGTTAAATTCTCCCTTGCTCTGCATCAATTTGGTTACCTCTACTCTGTATCAAGTCAGGTACATTTAAAAGACAACAGCTCCCTGCATTTTGTTCTTTATCAATTAGATCCCTGTTACTCATATACAGCTTGTAACAACAAGAAGCTCCCTTTAATGAACACATACAATGGAGATGCTTCAAATCTCACCTTAATATCACCTTAGTCTCTTTTCTTGCTGCTCGCCCTTATTTACATCATATTGTACATCTTTGTCTCCATCCCTTTCAAATTATCTAACCACTTTCTCTCCACGGTATAATCAGCCCATTCACCATCTGAGATCCACTCCTTTGTAGCCACACATGTAATTGCTTGCTTTGTTTCTCAACTGCTGTATGTATCTTTTTTTCCTATTCAGTCCTTGAAACGGCTGCCTGCCTCACTCACTGCGAGTCAAAGGAGCGAAAGGCAGCTATCTGTAGGAAATCCCAATGAGAAGGAAAAACATCCCCAGCTCCTTATTTTCTCCTGCAGTCTCATCAGGAGTCCCGGTGAAACAAATAACTATTTACAGAGAACTAGCGCATACTAATGCCCGAGATGAAATTTTTTCATCATGAGAGAAATACAGTAATTAATATTATTTGAAATCGAAGTTGACAATGTAAACAGCCTAAGAATATTATAATTTTTGTGCAGTGGCTAGAACATTTTATTCATCTCCTAAATGCAGACCTTTACAGCCTGTGATTGCTCTTGCTGTTCTCCCAATGCACTTGACTGAAGCAGTCTCCGCAGGCCACCTTTATTCATGTATGAGTGCTGTAACTACAAGTTGCTTCTGTTCACCTCTATGTTTCTGTACCAACTATAAGGTCTGGCAATTTCCTATTATACTGTCATTTCCTCATGTTTCTGTGTGCCTCTGAAGTGCACGTCTGTTGCTCTCTGACCGACTTCCACAAATTAGCCATTAACTCCTTTGATATTTGACATCAAAAGCAATCCTGGCTACGTTCCGAACATTTTATGCTCACAGTATATGCGTTAAGGAGGCAAGTTCCTTATCATGACTGAGGCTGGAGAGCTGGCTCTACCTTAAAATCCTATTTTTAAAAGTTCTCTCTGTTTCCTCTGAAAATTCGCATGCAGTACCTCACAGTAAGATTTCTCTGTGAAATACGGCAAAGTTCGCAAAAGAAGCTGTACAGGTTCTATGAACAAAACTTTCTGCTCCCCTCCTACAATTCCCCATTTCTAGTACTCTGCCAGGTGGACGCAGATCATCCTACGTGCAGAGAGGTGCCTCTGAGTGTTCTTGTGGAACTAGACGGTGCAGAGTTAAAGTACAGAGCTCCTTAGATGTGTGCAAAATATTCATTAAATATAAACTAGCTGTATTGAGTATCAAATGACCTGCACTCCTGCCTCAAAGCTTTCCTGCAGCAGCACAGAGAGAGACTGGAAGGTAGAAGAAAGAGTGAGGAAGAATAGTAAAAAAAAAACTGAAAAAAAAAAATAAGGAAGAAGATTTAGGAACAAATGGGGATGTTGTTTGAAGGCACAAGGAGCTCTGATGGGGCAGAGGTTTCTGATCTCAACACAAGAATCTATGGTGGCAGGGTCTCTAAATAAAGCTGTAAGATGGCAAAACCTGGTGTAGCACCATTCCACAACATCTAAACCCTCTTCCCAAATTACTTATTTTTCTTACCGCTTGCATTGCTTCGTTTGCGAGAGCCTTGGCTTCCTTGGCAACTTTTTCAGCTTCATCTGTGTTATCTTTGATGTTAGTGTAAGCATTGAAAGCAAGCGTGGCATTGAAAGAGATGTTTTTGGCTTCAGCAAGGATTCTGTTGGGATGTAAAAAGCAAACACACCATTAAACCTGCTATCAGAGCTCAACAGAAAACACTATCCTATTTTTTCAAACCCAACAGCCTATATTTCTAAGGCATTTCTTTAGAGAGCAACGCTACACTTGAGATTTCAGGAGTTCTGGCACCATGTTTTTAATGGAATTCACTTTTTATCTGTGCAAAAAGACATAAAAGACCAATGTTCACTAGAAGAGGAGGTTCTGTGAGATAGAAGTGGATGAGACACTGAGAAAAGATAGTGCAGTGCTTGGCACTACAATCCAGATGACATATATTCATAATGTGGGTTTATAGGTTGTGTGTTGAACCAGGAAACTCAATGAATTTTGCACTGTATGAACACGGGGGGGATGATCACAGGCATGTTTTAAAGTAAAATCTATGATCAACTAATTTCTTGGTCTCACTGCCAAGAGTGAGACTTTCTTGGTCTCACTCACTCTCTCACACAGAAATGCCAGGTTTGGAGGAGATCTCACTGTCAAAACCAAATCCTAAACGTTAATTTTGCTGACCAAAATGAAAAACATAACCAACAATGCTTCGTACTGAATGGGGTGTTCCATTTACATGAATCACTCCACTCTAATAACTATAACTAGATTTAAAAGGGAATTATAAACAAATAATATTTCCTGCCATGGGGACCTGACTGGAGCTCAGCTAACCTCCTTTTAGGAAAATTGTAGCCAGCAGGTGGAAGAAATCACTTTTCTTACACTCTCTGTGTATGATATATTGAGATAATTTCTACAGAGAAGTACTGCATCTGGAGCACTCTGGCCTGGTATCTATGATGCTTTTCCTGAATAAAGGGTAAATGGGCTGAAACCCCTGCTTGAACTTGGATTTTTGCCTCTCTGGGAACTGTTCTACCCATCAAGGTACACGGCAGTGTAAGGGAGGCAGGGATTACTCCTGCTGGACCTGTTCCAGCTTGTATAAAACACTTAGTCATTGAGACAGTGTTTGTGAAGGAAAGAGAAATTCATTCTCTAACCTAGTAATTAACCTATTCTCTGAGGACAGCTGGGCTCCAGTCCTCACTCCAATTATTATTTAATGATTTCTATGACGTACAACAGGAAAGACAAAGGGGACGGGAGGTTTACTCCCCGGACTCCACATGTAGTTAACAGAGGGAGAGAGATTCCCTTCAGGCTGCTGGGGAAACAGCACGACTGAGCCGCCTCTGCATCGCTCCTGGAAAGAGTAACCCCTTCCCCAGCTACAGATGGAGCTCACCGGGATATAGTAACTTCTTGTGATGCTCTGTTAGAGAAACGCCCAGCCCAGAACAGCTCTCTCGTAGCTCATGTGTTGCTTAAAAATATAGTTCAATTCCCTTCTGCTTAGGAGGGAACTGAACTCGATTTGCCTAGTACCCATGACAGTTACTCATCAGCAGGTGATTATCCATAAGGGAGAAGCCTATACAGATACCTCCTTGAATACAGGAAAAATAACAACTTTTTTCTAGGTTGAATTAATGAACTGTTCCATGTTCTAGCTCTCAAGAGAACATCCTCGCCATCAGTCAATACACCATTTGAAGCCTTAAGGGGTGACTGGAGAGAAAGGGCTCTCCCTCAATTTCTTCTGTAAGACAAAATGGTTCTTTTCAGCAAACTTAGCATTAACCGAAAGAAACCGAAGTGCTAGTTGTGAAGATAGATGCATCTTTGAATTTCTTCTAAGAGAGACTGCATATTCCTGTAAAGTATGCACATATGTAGCACAAAACTGAGAGGTGCTAATCAGACAGTGCACATACTACTTACAAAAGTCACATTTTCCTAGAAATAGTGCCCTCCAAATCTTTTTTACTTAGGAAAGCACAGCTACCATTATTTTATGTACTCTTCAAAGCATAAATTAGGCTGAATATTGAGTAATGTGACTACACTGTACATGAACTCAGCAATTTTACAAGTATCAGACATTTTATCAGACATAATTCTGTGCCTTTTCCACAAAACTACACATGCTGGCAAGCAAAAAATGTGTTAAGCATCTGCTCACAAGTCTTTAGGATATAAAAGTTTTCAGGTAGATCTAAAAGATGCAAGCAGCAAAAAAGGAGCATACTGTTGTTTTAAAAAAATAACATATTTTTTTATTCATGCATTTATTTTGAGAAAATAAAACTCAGAAGTTATGCTGGGGACAAGTCCAAGAGGCAGAACACCCACGATCTGTTTGCGAGTATTACTGCTGCAAATTACACTTAGTATTTATGGCTTGCTTTCTTAAATGCTGAAATACAATAAAACTAAAGACACCCCAAAAGACACCCTAAAGACACCTAAACCAAACCAAACCAAAACACCACCTTACTTTCTATTCTTTCAAGGAACTATATTCCTGATTAATTATAATATTTCTGAACGGGCTGTGGTCATATAAACCAAGGTCACTGCAATTCTCACTTATATTTAGGAATGTGACAGTGGTAAAGAAACAGAAGTTTCTGTACTCAGGCTTAAGCATTTTGGCCCATGACACCTACTCATTTCGGGAGAGTGTTTTGAAACCACTAAACGGATTATTATCCCTCATTATGGGGCATTTTTGACAGTAAACACATTAACATCATGATAAGGGTCTCCTACCAAAATGGTCGTCTTCAAAATAAAAATACCACTTGTTTTTAACATATATTTATGAAAACACATAGTGGGCTCTGTAAGACAAAGTTTGATATTTTTTTTTACTACATCATAGCAGTAAGCATATGGTAAATTAAGCTGTGTTAAGAGTGCACCCACAAATTAACCAACTGGATAGCTGTACACTCATACAGAGCACCCGTTATTTGTATACTCCTGGTGACAGACGCTGATCTCTAAGGAGAATTCCCTTCCATTCTGTCAAGCAATTTTGCAAACTCGCTTCAGGATTTTATGGTTCCCGGTGCGGGGCTGCCTTACCCGTCCAGGATGGCAGACGACTCGTTCAGCTGGGCTGCGTGGTCCTCAGCCTGCAGCACCTTTTCCGCAAGCATCCTGTCACGGATTTCTTGGGTTAAATCATCTATTTTATCCTTCAGCTGATCAGACATTGGCTGTATCTTATCTGCAACGCCTTCTACATACTGAAAATGACAAAAGAAAGGCCTTTAAGCAGGTGAGAGCAAGCATTTTGGATCCCTTATATATAGAAAGACATAGAATTGCCAAGGTTGGAAGGGCCTTTAAGATCATCGAGTCCAACCATCAGTCTAACTCTAACAGAACCAAAAAAACACATCACTAACCCATGTCTCTAAGCACTACATCAACCCATCTTTTAATACCTCCAGGGATGGTGCCTCAACCACTGCCCTGGGCAGCCCATTCCAATGTGCAATAACCCTTTCAGTGGAGAAATTTTTCCTAATATCCAATCTGAACCTCCCCTGGTGCAACTTGAGGCCGTTTCCTCTTGTCCCATGGCCTGTTCCTTGGGAGAAGAGACCGACCCCCCCTGGCTACACCCTCCTTTCAGGGAGTTGGAGAGAGCGAGAAGGTCTCCCCTCAGCCTCCTTTTCTCCAGGCTGAACACCCCCAGCTCCCTCAGCTGCTCCTCACCAGACTTGTGCTCCAGACCCCTCACCAGCTCCGTTGCCCTTCTCTGGACCTGCTCCAGCACCGGGAGAACTATATATGTTTTTCTTGTGAGGTATTTTCTCATAACTTCCCCACGCATTAAGACTTCAGGAAAGTAATATGGAAAGGATAAAAGAATGGCTGGACCAGAGAGCAGAGGGGAGACAAAACAATATTCCAAGAGCTACTGGCCTCTCTTGAGCTTAGCAGAACTTTCTATCTTACAAGTAAGGAACTTCACAGTTTAAAGGCTTATAAAGTCTAATTTGGATCTCTTTCCTAAATGTAGATGTACACAGAGTTAAACTAACGATAACTAAACAATGTCAGAAGTTTCCTGTTCAAGGACCCTTTGAGTGACTTCAGTGTATTTTTGCTTGTTAAACTATCTTAGTAAGATCTATACTTATTGAAGACCTGCCATTCCTGCTCCAATAAACCATCTCAAAGTGTTTCCCATTTCTCTAAAAGGCATTTTTCCATTCATTATCACAATTTTCGATGCCAGATGGAAATATTTCCAGAATCAAAGATATTTCAAGATTTTATTTTTTATTTTGTAGGTAAGGCACTGATCTCAAACTCTGTTGATAAAACTTTTAAGGCAGAATTTTCAAAAACATTATGTAAAGTGAGAGCGCAATCCTCTCCCTGATCTATCTAGACTTAAAATTGTTGCCACAGGCAACAAATTATTTCTGGAGTTTCCTTCTGACATGCACACACAGTTTTTGTGCAGATAAATCTACATCTAGAGCAGAGAGTCATGGTGAGATTGTGAATGGTTGCTGCACCTGCAATTCTGAAGATAAGCGTGTACCACAACACTGAAAAAAGACTGGCCCCATCTTCCTGACACCCACCCCTTAAGTATTTATAAGCGTTGATCAGATCCCCCCTCAGTCTTCTCTTCTCCAGACTAAAAAAGCTCAAGTTGCTCAGCCTTTCCTCATCAGAGAGATGCTCCAGGCCCCTCATCATCTTTGTAGCCCTCTGCTGTACCCTCTCCAGCAGTTCCCTGCCCTTCTTGAACTGGAGAGCCCAGAACTGGACCCAGTGCTCCAGATGGGGCCTCCCCAGGGCAGAGCAGAGGGGCAGGATGACCGCCCTCCACCTGCTGGTCACACTCTTCCTGATGCCCCCCCAGGATGCCATTGGCCTTCTTGGCCACAAGGGCACATTGCTGGCTCATGGGCAACTTGTCCACCAGGACTTCTGGTCTCTGCAGAGCTGCTCTCGAGCAGGTCAGCCCCCAACCTGTACTGGTGCAGGGGGTTATTCCTCCCCAGGTGCAACACCCTACACTTGTCCTGTGAAGGCAGAGTCCACAAAAAATTAGTAGCTAGCTCTTTGTGTAATCCAATGAACCATTTAAATCTTTAAATTTACATTAATAATTTTTATATACCAGATTAGTTTTTCTGCACTGGAAAAATGATTTCTTCCCATCAAATATTCCAACATTGCATTGATAAATAAAAAGAAAAAATCACGTGTTCCTTTAATTATCTATTTTGCTTCCATAATGATGCTTCATTGTACTAATTCTCAGATAAGGATATGAAACACTCACCTCTACAGCCAAGCTGATTTCATTTGCAAGTTTATTGGCGGCATTAAGGATATCATTCCCTTCCTGCAGGCTCTTCTCAACATCCTGCCTGCCATCTTCTACCGCTTGCTTCTTTTTCTATAGGATGGGTTCACACAGAGAAAAATATAAGTTGTTTGCTAGCATGCGGATGGCAGTTCAGATACCAGCATCCCAAAACAAAACTGGATTTTGTCACCGTGTCCCAATGCCACTGGAATTCTCTGAGCTTCTAGAGTAAAGCCAGTGACAACAATAGAACACATATAATATATATTTTCCTTCTTCTCCTGTCCCCAGCTTTGTATCCCTCTCCCACATGGTGAGTTTTTTGTTGCTGTATAAGAGGTAACTGGCTGTAGCACTATTGCAAAAATAATCAGAAAGATGTTAGAAATCCTAATCTTTACCCAGATGTACAAGTTCTTCATTTTGACAATAACCTTCTCTGACTATGAAGGTAAATTTTTTCCAAAATATTCCTCTGCTTTCCTTATTGGCATCCCCTGGTGTTTCACTAACCATTGAATGATGGTCACTAATCACTGAATGTAAAATATAAGATGATGGCTTGAAGCAACCTTAGGATTCCTGATTTTCCAAGTAGTAAAAATACTGCATATTGTGTTGTAAGGATGGACTTCTGAATAAGGAATTGGCCATTTCCTGTGCAAGACCCACGAAGTATCACAGATTAGTTTGACAGGACACCATGGCACTCTGGCGTTGAGTGCTGTGATGGCTTCTTGGTCAAAACAGGGTCAAATAGAGCAAAAAAACATCCTCAAAACAAGTAGCTGGACAGGTGGAAAGGATGCCTTCAGGCACCCTGATACTGTGATGCAGAGAATATTTTAAAATCTGAGATAGCAGGTAATTTCTCCAACCTTTATCCATCCACCTTTGGGAAGAAAACGCACAGAACAGAGATCACCCAACTTCTTTATGAAGCTGTCTTTCCTTAATTCAATCAAGCCCACAAATCTCTGCTGAGAACTGAGGTCTCGGAACTCTAACCTCATCATTGTACATGAGGCGAAAGCTCAGCAAGATACAAACAGAGTTGAAACATTTATCTTCATTAGGTTGACTTTGCTCTTTATGTCTTGGTTAAATGCTTGTTAATGTACAGTATTATATGCTCTCTACTTCTCTGCAATTTAAATTAAATCACAAGCAGACCTCTCTGCTACGAGGGAGGTCATTTATAACAGCTCCTAACTAAGAGGATAGAGTTTGATTTATTACCCTGTAATATCCACATACCCCCTTCAGTCTTCTTCCCAGGGGTTGGAGAGGGAGATGAAAGGGTAAGTTTTCTAGAAGCAAATAGATGACAGCCAAGATTTTAACTGAACTCCTATTTAAATCTTGAGCAGAGGATTTGAATTTTACATGACTATTTATGCTGGGACGAATTTAATCTCCCCCAGAATAATAAATCCAATGTACCCTCCACTCAGTGTTTAAAAGCGGATATTATTCCAATAAAGCCATGGAATAATTCTGCATTGGCTTTTAAATGTATTTCCTCATTCTGAGTAAAGTATTTCCTTCTAATTACATAAGATATAGTTTTATTTTAATATTTTTTTGTTTTGCTTATATTTTTGTTTCAAGATTTAATCATGCAAAGTTTCAAACTTTGATGGGGCTCCAAGTAATCAAGGACACAATTTGTGAGCGCTCACCTCTACCATGGTCATATTTTTTTGGTTGACGGCAGATAAACGATTTGCCTCCCTAATTTTACTTGTAGCTCCTCTTAGCAGCTGTCGAGCATCATCAACTTTGGTGTGGTAGTTTGCCAGCTTGTCCCGGACTTCATTTTTGAGATCCTCATTTTTCTCACTAGGCTCACCAAATAATTTCTTCACCTTGTCCAAAAGGTCTTCTGCATTCCTGCAAGACATCACCGTCCATGAAGGCGCTGAGTTCATATCCCCTGCACCGAATAATCTGAATATTCTTAATAAAAAATGCAATAGACTTCTAAATTACATCTCAAAGTAACTTTCAAGAGAACACAAGCTTAATAAAGTGAAGTGATATTTGTTCTTAAACCCTTTCTTAAAGAAGTTTTTAAATGCCACTACGGTCCTATTTATAAAGTAGAAAATATTGAAATATTCTCTATTGAAGATTGTTTTGCCTTTTTTTTTTTTTGTAAATTGCCATTCTTGAGCTCTGACTAATAAAGTGAGGTTTTCTGAAACATTTGTCAAAAAGAAATTTGTCATTTTCTGAAATCTTTGTCAAAAAGATTTCCCTTCATTCACATTAATGACACATGACACAAAGTCTCCCCTTGAACTGAGGGGGAGATGTAGACATGCCTGATTTCAAGCTCTCTCGGTGCAGACAAACTGCTTTAGACAGTCAAAAAACATAACTACTTTACTGTGAAATAAACAACCCTCAGGATCCTTGGATTTATGATTTCCAGTAGCCAAAGAATTTTGCTTATCTCAAATAAATTCTGGGGTATTTTTAATGGACTTTGGCAACACAGAAATAGAAAGCTCCCAACTGCCTGCTTTTGGCAGGGGATATAATATCTCTTGGTCATCAGAGAGTTGCTGCATCCAGTTTTAAAGGGCTGGAGTCTTTATGCCCCGTTATTTCTCTGCCTCGTGACACCAGGCTGTTGAGCCAGCTTCATTTAATGCAACCCCACTGTGTTAATGTAATGATACAACAAGGACAGCAAGAATAAAAGACAACAAAAAAAGGAGGCACTTCCAAAATGATGCTTTAGAGATAAAGAAAAATCCTAAGTAAACAGGAATCTGTAGGATAGATACAGAAGAAACCTATCACGCTTCCACCTAGAACAGATGAAGTTTTGATTCCTGTCTCATCATGGCAATGGATCTGGAGAAGCTTTGGGGAAAACAAGAACCATATTTTGTGAAAAATGCTGCAGTTTGGCCTACCTAAAGCCAGTTCGATTAGAAACCTTCTAAAAATAAACACATAAATAAATGTACACACAAAAAATGTCTGAGAGGTGGAAAAAATATGCTGCCACTGGGCATCATTTAGATGAAAGATCCTGGAGCCAAGGAAAGCCAAATTGTTACCTCTGGCATTTTCTGAGATGGATTTTTTTTCCACCCCCCATCTGCCCTACGTTTGGTTTTGGTGAAGAAAATTATTCATGGTGTAAATTAATTTGCAACTACTGAGGACAAAATATTTAATCAAAAATTAAATCCTAGTACTGACACTCTGTCACAAAAGAAGTGTAGAAAGGGAGTAAGATTTTTTCCCATTCTTTGTTCTTTGCATATGCAGCAACTCTCCTACACTTCTGGCAACTTTTGACCCCCTTTATGACTCCCCAGCACTGGAGGACCAGTACAAGATGGATGGATTTCCTTTTTCTGCCTCATAGCACAGTCCAAACTACTCATCTGTCCAGTGGTTTGCCTCAAATCTCCTTCCTAGTGCTCTAACAATAACACTTCCATATCCACCTGTTCTGCATTTTTCCCTCTGTTCTTTCTAACAAAGTACAAGGTGATAAATCTGCTCCATATAATCCCTTGTTTTAGGTACCACAGTTTCTGTGTGACTGGACTCGACCACATTTCTTGAAATACTGTCTTGCACTTTTAAGCTGTGTTACTTTCACTGGATTTCTTCCTAGAAAAAGAACAAAATTCTACAAAATGCTTGAAGTGTTAGAAGAAACACAGTCACAGGTGTGGCATAACACCTGGAATGCTCTATGGCCTGATTCCTCAAAATGAGTACAAGGGAACAAAATAAAGATTAGAAATTGATGAGAAAAGCATTAAAAAATAAACTGTATATATATGAGAGTCTAAATATGTTAGAATTGTCCTATCTGGAGAGGAAATGAGGATAATAGCATCATAAGTGGCATGGATAAGGTGATCAACTGTCCAACGTTTCTCCAAATACAAAAATTAAAATATCAGGAAGCAATGTCAGAACACAGGAGGTGTCTCTTCGAACCCTGTGTGGATCATTTGTGCAACTCATTCTCACAGGGAACTGAGTGATCGAAGTTCACACCGGCTCAAAAGCCAGCAGAGAAATTTATGGAAGAAAAGGTTATACAAAAATAAAGCTATTCAGGATATTAAATAGAAAGATAGAATTCTGGCTCTCAGCATCCCTTGATAGCAACTCAGTGGCATCCAAGAAAATATTAGCAATGTTAAAAAATATTGAAAGATTTATTTAATAAGTATGAGAATCAGGGCGGTTTTTGACAGAAACTGGTGTATTTTTAACATGCTATTTTTAGAGATAAATTATTGACTAATGTGCCATTCCAGTACACTAAGGCAATCAGATTACAGACTGGATTTGAAAGTTTGAAGGAAAATAAATGAGGGAAAAAGCTGCAAATATAAGACGTTTGCCACCTAGGAAAGAAAGAAGACTTTACTTCATTTGTCTTCTTCATTTAACTTTTGAGAATTCAATGAAAACAAAGGAGAGATAAGAAGAATTCACTGATTCTTGTCATTCTCTTCTCGGACAAAATCCTGAAAGCAGAATAGAATCACTGCCAAAAGACCTCTCACCAAGGAGTAAACATGATTAACTAGTTCAAAGTAATCACGAGACTTGAAGAGCTATTCTAAAGTAACATTTTTGAAATGGGTCTGTAAGAACATTCATTCTGTATATATTTATTCTGTAATACATGTGACATATATATGGGACAAGCCTTGAAGATAGGCGATACTTTTATTAGACCAATTAGTTTTCCAGAAACTGCCCCCCAGCTTCAAAGACAAGCTTTGTAGTACAAAAGCCATTCATCAGGTCTGAAGCAGAAGCTAAAAACAAACTGAGAAAAATTGCTTAGAATTCGATTAGAAATGTTGCTGGTACCTGGGAAGCAAAGAAGTAATTTCCTAGGGATTGCTTTCCACACACCTAAGCATTTCCAAAAATGCAAATGCTACATTAACATATATGAAATATTTGGCTTTGTTTTCTGTCACATTTCGGTAAGCCCCAGCTTGAAAACTTGATTTGGAAAGATGACAATCACATTTGTAGGAGTTAGATTTTATCACTGGGAGGTTGAAGAATGAGGTCACTCTACTCACTGTAACTCATCTTGAGCTATTCTCTCTTGCATACTCAGGTCTCTGTTTCTCAACTCCGCGATCATTCTCTCAGCCTCACTCTGCAGTTCAGGAAGACTTTTCTCCCAGGTCTCGTCTTGGGTTCTGAGAGTCTCATTCAGCTTTATGGCATCTTCCTTTGCAGCTGCAGGGGGGCAAAAAACATTTATGTAGGAAGTTAGTAAATAAAAACAACAGAGAGGCTTTAAGCATCTGCCCATCAACCCTATCAGCAAGTGGAATGTAACTTGTACTGGTTGTTCCTGTTGTGAAATATAAAGGATGGTTAATCCATGATCAGTAACAAATGAGAACGTGTTACAAGTTTCCTCAAACCTCTTATTATAATATCTCACTTCTAAGCACAATAATTGAAGTGAAGAAGTCTTAACATCCAGTATAAGAAATATATTCCTCCTCTCCTCCTCTTCCTGAAAGAAAGAATTTGTACTGAACCTTCGAAACAGCAGATAATCTGGTACATTGCTCATAGAATTAAGCAGCGGGTAGTACAAGCAATGAAAATTAGATTTAAATTACTTTTGGAGAATTTCAAAATATGCAGTTTTTAGTATTCAGACTTAACAGTGCTAGGGAGAATAAATGACTGAGAGATTTTGGAAGAGAAGCAGAGAGATGAATGAAAGACACCCATGGATTTCTAAGGCTGCTCATGTGGTTTAGAAGCAGATACCCAGAAACGCAAGAGAAGGGTTTGAAGGTTGGAATATATGATGGGACACTGTAAATGTATGATGTGTTTGGAACACCTGAATTGTTCCTAACTGACAAAGCCGTACACACGGTATCTCAAAAAGTATGAGAATATACACTTTCAGAAGAAAATAGGTCATTTGCAACAGTCAGTTCCATCTTCAGTTTTTAAAAGGACTGCTGCCTTTCCACAGGCACAGGGCCCCCAAGTCACTGGTTCCTCCAAAACAGCACAGTTCCTGTTCGCATGGCGAACCGAATGTATTCTGAATACATTTCTGAATACTTCTGAATGTATTCAAGTAAATCTTTATTGAAGAAAATAAAATCTGTCTTCCAAAATTCAAATAAACGTCTATTTCATCTTCACGTTGTGTAGGTTCAGAGCAAATTATGAATAAAATTCTAATCCAATGATGCCTTTCATTTGTTGGTGAGATCTGAGATTTGGATCTTTAATCAAAGGTGGTTATACGTGGGGTCGTGAGGACTGGAAAAAGACTACATTTCACTTAAATAGATCATGGATTGCTTATGCTATGTATCATTACTAAGTGACCTTGGGCGAGGAGTGGGCATATATTAATTTTTTTTTTTAAGTCTGGAATAAATAAATAGTAATTTAACCTCCCTGAATATTTACCTTAAAACAGAAAATGGATATGTTATCTCAGCTTTTACTAGGTTCAGAAAAAATTATAGCTTTATCTTTCTCCTCCATCCTCCTCATACTAATCTTTATTTTCTAGTCTTATTATATGGCAAACAACCAGACTTCAGTGGTGGTAAAAGATTTGGATCCACTGACATAGACAAATATAAGGAAGTGCAAAACTGGCAGAATTCCATAGTTAAGAGGGAAAACTAGTTACAGATACTCAGAATTTCAGAAGAAATGGATCAACGGCCACAGAAATAGGTCCTTTCATGGTATTTCATCTTAAAGTTGTTGCCTACTGGCAACAAGTGCTAGAGAGTCACAGGAACAGTCCTGCATTCCTAGAGATCCAAAGGACTACAACTTTCAGTGATCTGTGATCTGGGGATGGGAGACAAGGAATGGTCACAAAGAACACATGCAAACTAGTTGGTTACCTCCATCAGAACTTCATGAGTGGACATAAAGTCTTTAAGGAAGAATCTAGCAACGTCTCATAGGTCAGAAAGAGCAGAGACAGAAGCTATAGGGCCAACATGCAGTTAAAATGCCTTTATATTTTAAAAAAAATCTAGGAACGGCACCAACAGAAGGAGAAAGTTTATCCTCAGTTTTTGAAAGATGGTGACCTTGAGCAGGAAGACAGCTGAGGATGGCAATCAGAAGTAGGAATATAGAAATTATCACAACCAGAGGAAGCATATTTTGAAGAACTCAAGCTGGAATGGTCAGAAAACTGTCATTCTAGAAACATGAAAGATCTGGTGCATGACATTGCAAATGCAGGAAGAAGATTGTTTGAGAACAAGCAAATGTAGTGTTTTACTGTTTTGAAGAAATGGGAATTCCATTAAGGCCTGAGAACTTGCTTTGGAAGTAAGGGGAAAACAGGTTGTGGAGTAAATGAATGTGGTTTTAATTTTTCTTTCCTAAGGTAGCACATGTCAGACTACATGGTTTAATAGCAAATTCAGTTGAATATTTTTACTAATGATCTGGGGTGGGGAGGGAGGAGCTCTACTGAGAAAATATGTTTATCAGGAAAGGTTGTCAGACAGTCTTAAATACAGAAAGATCGGAATGCCATGCAGAAAGAACTGGGTGACCTTCAAAACTGAAGTAATTGGACTGGAATGAGATTACAAGGTTGTGAACTAAGTAACAACAGAAATTTCAGCTGTAAACTATGGGTTTGCCAGTTAGATATAAGGTAAGAATGAGAAGAACACAGCTATATTACAGATCTCCAATGGCACCCAGCCCTGGTAAAAAGGAAATGCTATCCCAGAATGGATCAGGAGAGTTGACATGGGCAGCTTTACTGCTACTGAAGTGCAAGACACTGAAGCAACCTCATTTCAATGCTTGTTGCCTGTGCTCAAGAAAGGGGAACCTAATTCTGAACAGAGAAAGGGAAATTATTTGAAGGTGAGCAGGAGATGTGGGACACCAAGCTTTAAGGTTTTTTACTCTGGAAAAAAAGGGGGCTGAAGGGGAATAGGATTCCTCTCAATGAACATAGTTGGGGGTGGGGGAAGAAGGAGAAGCATGAGGGAGAGGAAAAACACTATTTGAACTGAAGAACAAGGTTAGCAAAAGAACACAAGATGATAAACTAAACATGAATATTTTTAGCTAGAAATGAGAAGGTTTGTAGTTACGCAGAGTTCTGAAACTGCCTTCTATTCAGATGGTGTGTATTTGTGGGAACTTCTCTGAAGCTGAGGCTTAGAAAGTTTATGATAGCAGGGGAGTGAATGCAGCAACTCAGGAGGTATCCTCCAGTTCTGTGCTCCTATGTTTCATCTGTTCTTAAAATGATAACTTGGCCACTAGGCAAACACATTGATTTTAAAGTCTTAGTCTACTTCTAGGATACCACTTACATTTATTTTGTCCCCTCAAAGTCTTCTAACTCTGTACTTCCTATTGCTAAACCTGCTCAAGGAAACTTTTTTTGGGGTTACAAACACCAGGCATAAACTTTGTAGAGAAAAAAATTGGTTTAGCTCTTGTCATCCCAAATTTATCTTGATAGGGCAGCTTTATGGTCTTCTGTTTAAAAAAAATTCTTGAAAAATTGCTTACTTTTTCTTGTTGCTTTTCCCACATTTATTTCATGTCAAAGTTGTACATCCTAAAGATATTCTAAATTGCTGTTCAGTTCAGCTCCAGGGCACGTACTGGGATGTGTTACATGAAAAGCAATATAAAATGTATTTTATAGCACTTGGACAAAAGTGGAAGCTTTTCCTTTCAATGGAATGGACCTTCAGAAACATAGCTACTGAAATCTGTAGTGTAGTGGGAAGTTTTGAGGAAGAAAGAACAGATCAGTATTTTTCAAGTAGAAAACCTGCCTGTGATTGCCAATCATCTTCATATTTTTCAGCCATTATCTTATTTAATCATATGAAGTATTATATAGGTCTTGCTTCTTAAAGGCATCTACAACACTTTTGCTCCTAAGCCTTTACTGCATTTCTAAGTGGAAGAGAGTAGCCTCCGTGCCACTACACCGGTAGGGTTAAGAGTCACTGGCAAATTCCAAGCAGCAGATGTTCATTAACAGCGAGCAGTAATGTATTTTTGAAGTCATTTGGGGAAATTAAGATGAAATGTTAATATACCAAGTGCTAAAATGGCATCAAACTTTTTTACCAATACTGCTTTGAAAATAAACAAAAGCTAAGCCCTTTTAGTTATGTCATCATAATAGCTTTTCTTCAAATGACTGCATAATCTTGAAGACACATACTCAATATTCTGCTACTTTATATAAACTACACCTGCAGACTGCAAAAAGTTTGGATACTTGACCATAGTTTCTTCACTTGACATTTAAACACTTCTGAGTGACTAAACTCTTCCTCGCTGTCCCTCAGACCCTCTTCCCCACCACGCTTCAGTTTTCTTGAGAAACAATTGGCAGTACTTTCCCCTCCCCGATACCTTCAGCAGCTTGGAGAATGTCTTTGACGAACTGTCCAAGAGATTTTGCTCTGTCATGAGTCCTCTCAGCATCCTGCCTGGTTTGCTCACCATCTGCTGTCACCTTGGTTGCCTGGTGATCCAAATTCAGGAAAAACGTAATTAATAAACAGGACAAGGCTGCACGGTGCGATATTCCTACTGGCTGAGTTCATGTACAGAACCTTCCTCGGGCAAAAGGCAATCAATGACTTATTGATCAAGACACATGGGAAATGGCACGCTCCCTTCAAGTACACAATTAGATGTTATTATCTTTTCCTTCAAATGGAAATTGAAAGGTTTTATTTTAGGTTCTAAGAAACTGTCCTCGTGTGCAGAAGCACACAAAGGGAGACAGGATGAAATTATTTACTGGATTTGCTTAAAGAAATGTTGTTTGGAACCTTTTAATAGATTCTTCAGGGAATGCTTTCCACAGTTTCACAATTGTGCACTTCTCAATTGACAAAGTGCAGCAGATATCGTGACCTCTTTGCTTCCTCCCCAGAGGTGCTCTCAAAGAGACAGATCATGCCAACAAACAAGAAGAATTTTAAATCAATACATTAATTAAACCGAGAAAGATGGGGGAAGAAAAAAGAGAGTTGTTTTTTTCAACTCTAGTGGTGGAAGTTGTTTGTTTATAACATATTGGGGTGCTCAGTAAAATTTTAAGTTTGTATAACTAAACGCTTTATAATGTTATGGAATCAACGCAACAGAATGAAGACAGACTCCTGCTGCAGACCTGAAAAACGTGCTATGGAGAGGAGTCATCTGAAGCCATTCTGCTTAGATCTCATGGTCCCCATTTACAAAAGGTACCCATTTTTATTACAAAGAAGCTGACCATTTCAAGCAGCAAAGCTTTTCAAACTGTATTGTAAAGCAACAAAACCCCAACCAACAGGTTTTTCTTTGGGGATTGCATTCCCAAGAAACGTCTCAAAGCAGGGCGTTACGATCTTTCCAGGCTCTGGGAAATGGCTAGAAGGTCAGTAATTCAAAAAGAGCTTAGGTCTTCCCCAATTTGAACTGCAGAAACTGTTTTCTCAGTTACACCTCACAGACAAATGTTTCAATAGTAGACAAAGAAAAAAAGAGTATCACTTTAACACGTTTATTTTTGCGTGACTAGCTTCTAGATGGAAGCCCTGAAGATACATGAGGACAGCTGGGTTTCTGAAATGAAATCCCTGGCATTCTCATACTACTTACAGCTTTGCTCTGCTTCCACGTAGTTGTTGTGAAAGTAATTTATATGAAAATGGTTCAGGTAAATAGAATTATACAGGGAGAATTAAGAACCCCTACTGTCTGGGGGGAGTTAGTTCCATTTTCATCCCTGTGTCAGTGGAAGAACAAGGATCTTCACATTTATACATCTTTAATCATGCTATTGATTACTTCTGCTAAGATTTACAAAACGCCTTTGCCTGCCTGGATACAACACTGAACTGTTGTCAGAGTGAGCTGTAAGAGGCAATTGGTAGAGGAAAAAAGCAAAAATACAGAATGGATGGACACAGCTCTAACCCAGCTTGGCTTTTTCATTCTTCATGTAATTGAGAACTACCTCATTATTTATTGTCAAATCCTCCACAGTCAGCCTTTGAAGCTTTGGGTTTATTTGCTTGGAATTTTCACATTCACTTTTATTATATTCTATAATATTTCCAAGTCCTTTACCACAGATGATGTTTAATAACTTACATACACTTTTCTTAGTTTTGATTACTTTTTCCACATTCATGTTAATTCCAATTGGCCGCTTTAGCCTCAGTATTTATGACCGAATGGCATGTACTACATTTTTGTGCACATTAATCTGTCGTCGAACAGTTTTCATTTCCTTTCAGTGACAGCTCTCTTTAGTACTTAAATCCTACTCAGCTCCAGTGAAGGCTTTCTGTATTTCGCCCTAATTTGCTGCGCTGAAAAGTAACCTTTTGCTTCATTATCTGGTCTACCTTTAACCCCATAAACCAAATTCAATGGCAGAAATCCTTCACACCGTGCCTAGCCATTTCAGGGCTACTTAAACGTTCCCATTTGTAAATAAAGCCCTACTCATTTCGATATATTCTGTTTACTGTGATTCACCACTTCTATGAGGTCAGTCTACAGCATCTCCCAACAGCTTAAAAAGGCACAACAAACTGTTTCTGGGGGAGCAGTAGGGGTCAGGCAGGACGCAGAGCAAGGGTTTGGAATGAAACTTCAAGTAGTCTGGGCACAAATAAGACGTTTTGGCATAAAGGAGACCCCTACCATGGGCATCTAGTAAAGAAAGCATCATCTGAGATCAGTGAACCTGCTTTGGTGATGTCAACAGCTTGTACTTAGTGATGAAGGTTCCACGGAAGACCTTGTCCCACTCAGCAACTTAGACTATTCGTGACTCCCAGCAATTACAAACCCATTTTTAAATTGGTTTTGTTTGTGTGTTTAGTCTGAGGTCCTAATCGAGCCATAAGAAACTCCCTTGATAGCATCTGGAGGGGAGTCCTACAGGAACTTCTCCAGCTGCAGAGCACAGACGGAGGAGGAAACAGAGACCTCACTGTACAGATGAAGTTCTTGGCTCTCCCTCCAAATGCTTCCAGCTATTGCAAACCAAGTTGCTTCTGCTACTACTTCCAGAAATTTTTGAGCTTAAGAAATTCAGTGGTAGGGGAGAAATGAAAAAGTCAAAGGAAGAATTTCAATCAAGAGGAGTGATTCTGATCCCTGTCTGTCTTGAAGGCTCTGAAGGTACCTAATTATAAGGGCAGAAGAGGTTTTGACTGAAAGTAGTGAACTGAAAGAAGTGAAGAGTCTGGGGTCTGCTTCTGGTGGTAGATGTGGGAATGTGCATGCAAACATGTAATAATGTAATTACTGAGAGAAAAATGTGAGGATCTGCTGTATAGGAGAGTGAAAGAAGGAGAGAATATGATGGGGAAAAAAAAGACAAAGGAGTGCTGCACTGTTGTAAGGGATCACTGGCTGAAAAGAGGCCACAAAGAAGCAAAAACCCTGAAGGTTTTGTAGCAACTAAATAATATTGTCTTCTACATTTCATCCTAAAATGAATAGATTTTTTTATTTCATGGAAATAGTCTGACTCCTCCCCAATCCTTATCAACCTTTTTCTTCATCACTATTGGTTTCACTTTGGATATTTCATGAGCCTGAAAATCAGAGACAGGGAGAAACGTTGCTCCCTCTCCTTGTACCGTGTGTCCCCAGTGTTAGCCATTAAGTTGTTTTCAGCTGGATCTTGCCACCTGCTGCCAGTCCCCAAATTAAAAAACCCAACTGCAATGCCCTTTACAACTTTCTGTAAGGATAACTGGAAATCATAAGGCTACTTAATCGTTGCAACAACAGAAAACTGCAGGAAGGGAAGTGGTGATAATCTAAAATCACTGCTAAATTCACACCTTCTTCTTTCCAAGACGAGGCTACAGAAGGTCAGGATTTGCAACATTATTTTAGGTCATCTCTGTGGGGAATGAAAATTTATTTCAGTTTTGGTGGGGCCAGGAAGGGCAATTGGAAAAGTATACTAAAAAGAGCAAGTATGTGAAGTTAAAAAAAAAACAAAACTGTCTCAGCCTAAGATTGACAAATCTTAATAAAAGAAATATAGTCTTCCCTGCTTGTATGGATGTCATGAGTTAAAAATCCACCTAGACTTAAAACTACTGTAGTTATTTCTGCCAGAGAAATAAAAGATCAAACAGAAGTGAAAAAGCAAGCTTTTTTTTCCTTACAAGGAGAGTATGTGCAGGTACCTGTGTATGGGGCTGTACAGACGTACCTGCACACAGATGCAAACATGCTACAGATGCTTTCTTACCCACTATTCACGATTTCACAGGTTTTTTCAACCTGTGTTGAAATAAACTAGTTTCTGTAAGAATGTGAATTCTGGAAGCCATTCAGGCAGGATGCTAAAACTGCATGGGGTTTAGGTAAATTGTCTCAGGTGTCTATTCATCAGTACAGTAATCCATGTCTTTCTCATTTGCAGATTTCAATGCAGGGAAGCACAACTCATGAATGTGACTTTTGTTAGTCCTTCATATTAATATATTTTGGACAGCTTTTTTTTTTTTTGGTGGCTGATCCATTTTCCTACTTTTTCTCCACTAGGTGGCACAATTTATATTATTTTCTTAGACAATGTCTTTTACTGACCAAGGTCTACATTGAAATAAAACTTTCCTAATAAAAAGAGTAAATAGCACATCAATTGAAACCCAGAAGACTCTCACTACTCTCATAAATGAAATATAGAGCACATATATTTAAATAAACTCACACACCTTGTTCATATATTTGATTTCTCCTTTAAATATTGTCACCATTTCAATTACTTCATTCATTGACTCTTATTAAGAACTTGTTATTTGTTAAACTGGGACTTCCATTTTTAAACCCAAACTTAAAATGCCTTTAAAATAAGTGAATCAGGTTAGCCTACCATTTGCTCTACAGCTCCTGGAGAAACAAGCCAGGACAACAGATAACCCAAAAAGGAAAATTAAACTTTTCCAGGCTACTTCTATCGTAAGAGGCAACCTTAAAAAAAGAAATGGGGTGAGAACTGCCTTGAGACACTCAGACTCAGGAGATTTGAAAGGTAATATGATGAGGTGATGTTGCTGATGTTGCAGTTCAGTTTCCGAAAGCCTGAGCCAGTCAAACAAAACCTCCAGACGCGTGAGATACTGGGTGGGAATTCCATGGCTTTGTTGCCATTAGGTTTGTAACACAAACTGCAGCTGAAGCCATGGGAAAGCCCAGAAATGCTGTATCAAGAGCTCTCTTTCCCTTAGTGGCAGCTTTTCTGGATAAGCTCATTCTTGGGTGCTCTGTAGGAGTATTACGAAGTTTTCTTACATTATTATAAAGTTTTGCAGAAAATATATCTCAATGTCTTTGCCCACAAAAAGAGGTTGTTAGAGGACTTGCTGCCATTTCAAACACAGACTGAGAAGTATCTTATAATTCATCTATTCACTCATGTTTAATTCATATTCAGAAGATTTCTGTCATTATGCAGCCTTAACCAAACCCACAGACCCCAATGTGATCACAGACTTACTCTTGTCAGTAGTTCATCCATTTCTGTCACCAGGGTATCCAGATTTTCCTGTGCTAGCTGAAGAAGCCTCTCTGGTGCTCGCTGAGGTGAAAGCAAATGCTGTTGGGGAAGAGAGGAGAGAGGGTGAAAATCTTCATTTAATGGATCTCAGGGCTTCCAAATATTGTAGAGAAGAAGCATCAAAAAATTTCTTTTTCATTACAGTATGCAACTGCCTTTTGTCATTGACTCTTGTGTCATACCCATCCAACGTGTTTTTCTCAGGAATCTTGACAGCTTTACACAGTTTCATGGAGAACTTGTAAGTACGGTGGGAAAACACAGTATATAAAATACATAACTGCTTTATGGACCGCCAGCACGAATGCTATTTTATTTGTATGCAATCACTGTTTCTGTGCCTGCGGTATAATTCCTTTCATATACGTACACAAATTACTGCTCTGAGATTTGCTTATTAAAATAACTCAAAATTAATAACTGTAATAACTATTTATCAACCACAGCAAGTTTGAAGTAATTAAATCTTGACCTTTTTTTTCTTCCCTGAACCTGCTCACGGCTGTAGGTTTGAACAGATTCAAGTACAGTTGTCCTGAAGCCCTGTTATTTATCTATGTGAATACCACGAACATACCTTTAATTCCTGCGTGGTGTTCTCAAACCCATACAATATCTTATACGGAGCAGGCAGTGGACCACTGAGGTTAACGCTCAGGATCATCTGGTTTAGCCGATCCAGGTCATTGAGAAGGAGTCCTGTACATTCATCATCACAAGCTGGGGGAAGAATGGCAAAACTTATTTATTCCTGCTACATGTTAAAGACGTATGTTTGAGTTAGAAATTTTATGGCACGCTTACAATTCTGTGAGAGGTAACACTAATTTCAGATAATTTACCCCAATTATTCCCATAGTGGGAGAAAAGATGGAAACAATAGCTAGGGAACAGGAAAGGATCCGGTAATGGGACAGTTTAATATAAAAGATGAAAAGGAAAATTAGTAGACTCATCACACAAAAAGAGGAAATAATTAACATTGTCCATTATGGACTAGGCAATATAAAATCCTAAAGCAGACAAGCTATTTGGATGAAGTCTGGGAAAAGCAGACGGGTAATTTGGAAAATCTAAGGAGCAATTTAAGAAGCATAATACGGTTGTGGATTTGAAGACAAGAAAAAACTAAAGAAATCTTAAAATTTACATATTTTATAGTCATATAACAGCATGGCCAAGCACGCTACATTTTATAAGCAGACAGCAGGAAGAGTCCAGCTAAAAATACCAATCGTTTTCTTTTAAGAAATGCTTTTCCCTACCTCCTTCCACTAACCAGCCTATAAGTTTTTCATGAACGTCTCCTTTCTTGCAAATACCCCTTAGCATGAAAAAGACTGGTGCGTGTTGTACATATCGAAAGGAGTCTGTGTTTTCCTCCCTCTTGCTTTCTATTAACTCTCGCAAGAAATTCTTATAAAGTCCTGTGTCATTTATGCTGCAGGCAGGATAATTCTTTGTCCTTAAGAAGAGAGTTGGGGGAATGCCTTAATGTTCCCCCACGTAAAGATGCCACCCAGGGCTGGCAAACCTCAACAGCACCACGGGAGATGGAGCAAGCTGTGAAACAAGGAATTCACTGGTGACGTTAAGAGACATGGAGGGTTGTACTTAAAGTTTTTACAAGTAACTAACTATTTATTTCAGCAACACTCCTAGGCAGCCAGCTGGCTAAAAAAAAAAAAAACCACTAAATATGTATGTTTCTGTAGTAAAAGAGAAGTAATTTTCAACAATTACACTTTTATCCTGAAATCTGTTCTTCATGTAGATTAAATCTTTTCTCTTTAAAGTTTTCACAGTTATCTAAATGTTGTACTTATTGTGTAGGTTGGCTGTTCCATACAGCAAGGAGCTGAGTCAAACAGAGAGAAAAGTGAATACTAGTTTAATACACCATGAAACTCATGAGATGACTGAAAAGAAGACAAGACAGATGCTGGATTAGTGCAGTAAGAGGTGGGTGCAGAAAGCTAGATACTGTTATTTTAAGTCTTCCTTTTGCATTTTCATTGCTTCCATTTGCAGATTCTTCCTCCTGTTTCACAGTATTTCGTTACAGAAACTGAACTGCACTGGAGCTTCTCTGCATTTGCTAACTGTGGGCATGACATATTCCAATTTATGTTTCTACATGAAACTAAAGAGAAAAAAAAAAGCTTATTACCAGCCCAACTCTTGTCATCTGTGTGCTTGCTTTTGGAAGTCTGGGACAATTAAAGGAAAATCAAGTTTTACAGCCAATTGAACATTTTATAGAAAAAAACACCTGTTCTGTAACTGGTCAAGAAAGTCAGGAGACCTGATAATCATTTGGTAGGATGCAAATAAGTGATCTTGGACCTGAGAAGAGTTGGGTTTTATTGTTTGTTTTTGTTGGTTGTTTAGTTTTTTCTCTGATACGTTATTTCACTAATGAAACAAGCTAAAATCTATTCACCCTCAAAATTGTCAGAGTGGTTGTTAATAAAACGCTAAAAATTTGCTATGTGTTAAACTTCATTCACACCAATAAGAGAAAAAAAAACACGAACAGCTTATGAAGTGATGAAGTATTTTCAGTGAGTAAACAATTGACAAGAGAACAGTCAGTACAAATTAACAGCTCTTGCACAGTAATCAGGCTGAAAAGAGGAACTACATCAAGTGAGGACCAGAGCAGAGCAGATGAGACAGGTATAAGCTACTCCAACACTCAGTCTGAAATGTACTGTAGCGATGGGAAAGATTTCAAGAGCATGACTGTATTTTGCAAGACTAAATACTTCCATGTCTATCTATAAAACTGTCAGGATAAATTTGTGTCTAATATTAACAAATGCAGCACTAAATTCAGATCATTACAGCAGTGCAGGCATGTAAGAGGCAAATCATGCAGTCAATATTCCAACAGTCCAACAAGCAATTAAAGCAAATGACTGCGTTTTCCATTTTCACCACACCTTCCCATGCACGAAAAGTCCTCTAAGGATTTTGACTTACCTCTTGTGAGAAGTATCTCCAAAGTATGCATGCCAAAGAAACTTTTTTTAAAAAAATTATTGCTCAAGTAATAAAAGACATTAGAAGCTTATGGGCATCTAACCACTCGCTCCATCTTACAAAGAGAAGATATTGTACAATAAAGGAATGAAATATCCAAGCCATAATGTGTTCCTCCCACTGAGTGATCACCTAACAAAATTTTTGCTTTAATACATTCATTACTGTTAATATTTAGAAGATTGTTTATGACTAGGGAATTCTGGTCTGAGGGCAACCATGCAGTCTCTGGTATCAGGTGGTATCCTCCGATAGTCAGTGACTCTTCAGTATTAGTCTCCTGTTGCTGTTTTTTATTATTCCACAGTAAAGTGTTGAACTAATGTTGGATTCATTTATCTGTTGGCTGTTAGCCCATTTTCCCAATTTTGGCACTGGTTTCACACCAAATAATAAACAAGCCATTCTCTGCCCCTCAAAACAGAACCCCCCCAGGGAGCTGAAAGCTTTAACTTCCTTGCCATTGCTGCCGATTTCAGGGAGTTAATCCAAAATCTGGGAAAATTCAAATCCAGATCAGGCTCTAAAATATCGTCTCAGGTTTATTTCTGGTTATCATTATTTAGAAAGCCTCAGTTGCTGGTTCTGATACGTACCAGTAGCAGTCAGGGTCATACAGTGCTTGAGTTGGGTGAAAGAGATTGCTCAACAGGAGCTTGTGCATCAAAAAAGGGAGAACAACTGGCAGCTTCTAGGTCAAGAAGGGGTGCCCAGCCCTTACTGAGCTCCTGCAGACAGTTGTCCAGCACAGAGGTCACCTTAATTCTTAAAGATGTGCTATAAAGGCTTATAACTTGTGTTAAACGCAGAACACAGCAGAAGATAGTACAAGGCTTCAAGATCTGGTGTTTCACGCAGCATCTTCAGCTCACTGCAAAGGGCTGTGCTAAGAAGCTCCCAGATCCTGCTGAATTAAGGACCGTGTAGCAGCTTGGAGATGCTTCTTTAAGATCTGCCTCTGACAGAGACAGCATCTCTGCTTAGTTCTGAATTTGAGAGGGCTGAGATCACGGAGCTACTCCCTATTTTAGAAGGTAAACCTCAATTCTGCCAGGCCCAGTGGCCAGGAGGTCCCTTGTTCTCCTGGGTGCAGAAATGAGTGGCAGCTGGGAAAAACTCCCTCTCATTGCAAGCATCAGTGTAGTTACACAACAACATTTGAGGGTCTAAGACCTGGTATTAAAGGAATCTGGTTATATAATTTTCTCCTTCTACCAATATTGCATATTTAAATTCGTAAAGATGTAGGTTTGTTGACAGCATGGCGAAGGTCCATTTTTTTCCACAAGACTGAGTTAAAGAAAAATTCCTAACAATAAAATATCTGTTTGATCTCTCTATGTCCTGATTGACAGGGAACAGGAAGCAATCTCGTACAGCAGAACCACATCAACTGCTTTATGTTTAGGTTTTCACTTGACCCCAAGGAACATTTGTGACCGGGACCTAACACAGGAAGATATGTTTGATGAAAGGTTTTGCAGTTTGTATTGCAACAGAGCTCAAAATATTGAAGCCAAATTTTTTTGAAGCCTCCACTGTAATTATGGCTGGTGCCCTGAAAGCATTCAGAAGGTGAATGCTTGCCAGATATTTAACAACAAAGCCTTCAAGTTCTCACCAGGATGACTTTCCTCCCTAAACACTGCACAGGAGCAGGCACAGTCACCGCTCTAACAGCTTGGCAATCTAGGGCTCTTCATTTTATCTACTACAAACTCTACAACTGAGGTGGAATATCACAAAGTATAACAAAAAATACACCAGACAATTAATAATCTAAGAAAATGCACCATTGCTACATGCTTGATCCAGAACCTCTTGTAGCTCCTTCTTTCCCCTTCACCTTGCTAAGGTTGAAGCTCTTTGGGAAGGATGAGGAGGGAGCAACAGATGCTTTGGCTTCTTCACAGATTTCTGGGATGTACATGTAAAACACTAATCAAGCAAATAGTAACGTATGGAAACAAAAAACATACACAAAAAACAAAACAAAACCCCCAAAAATATACACAAAAAATATAGTGTGGTGCTTACAGGCCAGTCAGCAGTTACCAGCTGACAACTTTCAACAAAATAAACATTGAGATATATCTGTTACAGTAAAAATGAGTGATGCGTAAGGGAGCATCAATCATTTAGAGGACAATTCATTTGTAGTTATGAATAAAAATAAGAATCTGTAAGCATTAGAGAAGATTTGGGAGAAATTTTCTCATATTTGACAGTATACAAGGATGTTGGCAGCATTATAAAAATTAGTTTGCAATCGTTACAAGTTTTCTTGTTGGCTACTGACTTTCAAAACAGAAGGGAAAGTCAGCCTAAAAAATGGATTGTTCAAGACCAAAAATTACAAGGAAGTCTTCATCAGCAGAGTATTACAAGTATCTGTGCATGATGATCTCGATGGTCACTTCAGCTGGGGAAACAATCCAGGTATTAACCCTACTAATGCAAAAAGTTTAGAATTTTTATGATGTGTGTGTAGTAGACCATTCAGACTCTTGCATTACTTATTTAAAAAAAAAAAAAAATCTACTTTTTCGGTATCATTCTCCATCCCCCAATGGTATCCTAGAGAAAACCACACTGCTCTGTTCCAGGAATATAATGGGAAGTGAAGTCTGTCTGTGCCATTCACCTGTAATTATCTCTCCATTGTTATTCAGCAGTAAACAAATTCTTTCCCTTTGTACTGTGGCTTTTAAAAATATATCCTCCTTCCATTCTACCTGTAGCTTTCTAAAATATAACTGTTATAACAGAGCACTGCAAAGTGGCATGCACTAAGCAACTGAAAAATGACAGGTTACGAAAAAAAACCCAACAGTAAGAACGTGCTAAAAGAGACTTTCAGCTCTATCAGAAATAGGTGGCTTCAATGGACATGCACGCTCCTCCAGATTCTCCCGTCTTTTTCACTGCTAACTTTCAGTCGAAAATGTTTAGAGTATTTATGATAAGGGATATGTTAAAATGTAAATGTTATATTTAAACAAGAATACATTTACAATATTGTGGCTAAAATAATTGGAGTTAAACATGTCATACTGTGTGGTGACCTTTTACAGAATTTGCCAAGAAGTCATTATTCAGGTGGTTATTCCTCGCTAAAAATTAAAAATCAATTTTTACTTTCCTAAATATTAACTATAATGCCCTAACACTGGACAGCTTAGTCACACCATCTTTTATATTACTTACAACTACATTTATTTCTTTTTCAAACATGGGTCATTGTATGTGCATGCATTTGCTTTAAGCCAGACCATTTTACCACCCAACTGGGGGTTCTCTGCACTTCTGACAGGTACAATGCGAATGCTGTATTTGAAATGGAACTCTGTCAATGAGCAAAGGTGAAAGAAGGTGAAAACCATGAATACAGCTCATGTGAAATACTGCATGCCAACAGGATTCTGCAGATGGCATCCATCTTCTGTACATTAAAAATATTTAATCACTATTATTATTAATATTAAAGTTTCATTACAGCGGAAGCCAGCCAGAAGGGAATTTACTGAGTATTTTGGAAGTGGTCAATACATGAATGTAAAAATATATTGTACACAGGACCAAATTCTCTGCTGCATTCTCACCAAATTCTCTAATCCCGACTCAGACAAATGTTCGGGGACCAAGGAAGGTTTTGTTTCCCCAAAAGGTGTTTCTAAGGGCTCTTTGGCAACACAACGACTATCAAAGCGCCTTAGGGGCTGCAGCCATGAATCTCTACCAAAAAAACCAGTGTTAGCCACGGGCAAGTTCCCACCCAGTCTGTGCTTGCCACACTCCTAAGTCTGCCACAGCCGCTGTGTCCACCACAGGCTGCAAATGGAAAGTGTTTATTGGTCAGGTTGGTGTTCTACCAGGTCAGGGGCATTGTCCTGCGTTAGTAAAGGTGGGTTTGGGGTAATACAGGGATTGAGGAATCTTTAAACAAAGGGAAAATCATACAGCGAGAGCACAAATAGGCATAAAGTGTCTACTGAAATATTCAATTGCAATTTTTGCAATTTATGACATGAATATTATTGATGTGGTGTCTTGCGATAGGGGAGACCTATCTGATTGGGGCCAGACTTTTTTCAGTGGCACCCAGGGACAGGACAAGAGGGAACGGGCACAAACTGGAACACTGGAAGTTCCACCTAAACATGAGGAGGAACTTCTTTCCTGTGAGGGTGGCAGAGCCCTGGAAGAGGCTGCCCAGAGAGGTGGTGGAGTCTCCTTCTCTGGAGACATTCCAAACCCACCTGGCCATGCTCCTGCGGGACCTGCTCTGGGTGACCCTGCTCTGGCAGGGGGTTGGACTGGATGATCTCCAGAGGTCCCTTCCAACCTCATAGCATTCTGTGAGTCTGTGGCCTAACATACCTCCCATCTGTTCCTACAGGTGGTTCCTATTTTTATGACTAAAGGAAAGAAGTATTTTCATTTTATTCCTCACTTGAAGCAATGACATGGAATGTCCATATGCACAGGACTGTTTTTATGCTGAAAATTCATTGTTTAGTTAAAGTAAAAATGCTGCTACAGGTAGTGTAGATACATTTCAACACCAGCAGATGAATATGTTGCAGTTAAACCTGAGACTATAATGAACCACATCTTTCAAAGCAAAAAGGTGGAAAATTTGATTTGCCTGCACACAGCTTTTCCCATTCACAGTGAGGATTTTTAACCTTATTATCCACACAATGAAATGGTCTGATTAAAAAATTGGAAAACCATTACAAATGAAAACTTGCACTTAAGCTGTTTTGTACAAAGAAACTCCGCCATCCTGGATATCCAAAAGAATTTTCAGGATTTTGGTAAGGAAAATGACTAGTAAAAAGCACACTAAGCAGCACCTGAGACTGAAACCAACAGCTAGTACTGGAAATACTGTCACAGGTTTTCAGGATGTGGAAAAATTAAGTCATTTTCATTCAGATGCCACTCTGGAAAACACAGCCCTTATTTTAAGATTTTGTAGCTGTAACACTTATGGACTTCCAACCCAGAGCGTTCTATGAACCAATGACATATTATTAATAATAGAGAAATAGAAGTATTTATGTCTATATTGCCAGTAATATCTCTATTCATTCTCAAAGAAGAGTTGTACCTGGGAATCGGGAGCAACGCAAAAGCACTCAACTCAGTCACATTTAGAAGCCTAGTTCTGCCAATCCCGATCACAACCATTACATTGAGTGAAACAATGTTCTGCACTGTTTAGTCCCTGACCCTCCAGGCCCATTCTCTTCCTCTTTAACCACTTGAAGAAGCCACACATCTTCATTCTTGACTGACGCGATACTTCCAATCATTTTTAGCACTTCTTCAGTTTCCTTATTTTTCCAATTTGTTTTTAAAATGTTTGCAATTTGTTTGAGCTTTACTCGCTAATTTTAATATTAGAGAGCTGTACACCTCTGGGTATTGAAGTAAAGACTTAATGCATTTTGTGAAAATAAAAAGAACCTTTTTTTTGGTATCTACTTGCCTCACACAGGAGAGAAAATAAATTAAAAAGCTACAATTAAAGTCCTATAACAGATAAAAATCAGTTAAAACACTAAAAACAGTTCATTGTACCCTGCCAATACATTCAAAGATGCCCAGATTAAGAAATATTGTATAGTGTGGACTTACTGGATCCCTATCTGCACTCTTTAAAATGAGCAGTGATGGTCTTGAGAGGAAAAAGAGAAAGGACCATAATAAAATTAGTTCCTACTCAGCTGGGGGAGATGGAGGAGAGGAAAACGCCTTATTTCAGCCAGGATTTACTAAGTGCTCTAGAATGGTTTCCCTGACTGATTTTTTTTTGGTAAGACGTAAGCATATAGTATCACAGGAAATGGGATTGTGGGCTCGAAACAAACACTATCCGAAACAACGGAAAAAAATTCCAAACAATAATAAAAGACAAGACACTTGGTCTATATGAAAACCAAAGATAGGTCAAAGATAACAGGACTATAAAATGTAACTTGGAGGTTTAGGCTATTACTTTTCTATTTTAAATAAAGGAAGTTCCTTGTTCTTGGATATATTGTACTGTCATTCCTTATGTCTTTTAAAGTCCAGTGGGTAGTTGTTGAACCAACATGAGCAAGCAAACCTTAGTAAAAACTCTGAGTGACTCGTGGCATCGAGCACTCCAATTTCTGGTTAAAAAGTCAGGACAACACTAAAAAATTCACTAAGAGCAAATATTGTCACAACAGCAGTGACAACGTTTAGTAGAACTACAGACTTCAAATACCCACAAAAAGAAACCCTTCAAAGCTTTGTTGTCAATTTTCAGTGAGCATATTAAGAAGTATTGAGAGTTTTTCTAACATCTCAGGGCTTGTGAAAAAAATGGACCAGAATGTCTAAGTAGTATGAAACCTGGCAACTATTTTCCAAGAAACCCACACAACTGACTGATGCACAAAGCAGGGTTGAGTTTCTGAAATATGACAGAGACAAGCAAAACTTCTCCCAAATTCCATTAGTATACGTACAAATGCAGTTCATGCCATCACGCGCATGCCGATGTTCGCAGCCAGCACACTTCCACCCTGTGAATCCGGGCTTGCAAGTGCACTCTCCAGTGAGAGGGTGACAGGGGACAGGCAGGGAACCGTATGGATCACACTCACATTCCTGGCAGGAGCCTCCTGGAATCTGTGGGTTTCCCGTGTAGCCAGGAGAACATCTAGACACGGCAAATACAAAACCAGCTTTGGCCAACTGAGATGCATAGACACGAGACTACAATGAACACTTCGCAAGACAGCAAACAAAATGTACATGAACATTCTTTCACGGATCATTAAAAAAAATCTTTGATGCTTTATAACTCAGTAGGCATTTGCAGAGGGAGAAATGTTGTGAACTGTCCAACAAAGTGATCATAACTTTTAACCAGGACGTGGAATAGTCTGGATGAAATGAGTATGCAGAAGCGATTCCACACCCCTTCAGTTAAACTTCTATTATACCGTGACAAAAATGATTCTACAGTAAAATGTTTGGTCTACAGACCTTTTTTTCCTCACTAGCCACTTGAGTTTTGCATTAGAAGTGAAATCTCATAGTAGACAGCTGCTAATTTTGATTAATCTTAATCCCATGACATTGCTACGGATGTGACAACAGCTGCTCTTGAGGTTACTAATTTGCAATTTGGTCATTAATATGTTTATATGTAAGTGTCTTTCACAGTCAGTGCCCATGAAACACAACAGTCAGTAGAACAAAGGGTATGAGTGACATCAAGACACACTGTAAGATTGGTATCTAATTTTAGATAAATTTCATATTTTTCAGTTTAACTTCTGAGGCCCAGGGGAAAAAACCACCCACAGATCAGAAAGGACAACATCTGTGATATAAACAACACTGATTATCAACCTACAGTGGGTATACATAAAAATTGCCTGTTATGGCTGAGTTTTAACAACATATAAAGAGGAAATAAGTTATCTGAAGGCAGGTATTTATATGTTTGTAAATACAGTAAATATACATTTGTAGCATCAAAGGACATTGCTCCCCTTCATCTTGTTCGCCTTTCATTGTCCCTCTTTCCTCTTCTTCCATTCATCCTACCTTTCACAGTACTGGCCTTCATATCCAGGCGGGCACGCCGTACACCGGTAACCACCAGGACCTTCCGCAACACAAGAAGGGCTAAAACTAAAAGAAAAGCAAATAAAAAACTTTTTCCACTCTATTGCATCACGTCACTCTACTCAGCTGTGAGGAAAGGGCCCGCTGTAAGCTCCACCTTTTCTTGTCTGTTTATAAACACCTGTGGGAGATCCCTCCTTTCTATTAAGAATTTTGTGAGTGCCTTGCTGTGATACTGGCACAACTCAGACAAATGCTGGAAGGGCAGAAGCATCGAGGGTTGTATCAGAAGGGATGGAGTCAACACCACCCACGCTGTCGGCTTGCGTGACTGAATATCAAAGACAAGGAAGTAACGGGAAGGGGGTGAAACCAAAGATTATAAACTGAGCTAACAAACATTCAGCCTTTCCAGTCAGATTTAATTTTAGTTCGAACCAAAGGAGATAAACGGGGAAGAGTTTACTCAAAGGTAAGACAAAAAGGGAGAAAGGAACCAGAGTCATAGGCATGTGGAATCCTCCAAAAAGGCAGTGCCAGATGATCTTCTTAAGGACATACCGAAGAGAAAAAAAACCCTAAAAGCGACCTTCTTCATGATCAGAGAGGGGTTGTAATTTAATCAAGGAAGACACTAGATTATTTTTACTAAGCTGTGACACAGATGAATAACTAGTGATTGCAGTGTGAACTGTGGGAACCAGGCAAAGTAGCACGTTGCTGCAATATTAGTGCATTAAGCACCTGCACAGACAGTTAAATCAAACAAAAAGGGTAGATAAGGGGAAAAGAAAAAAAAATCACAACTAAATAATAAAATGGTGCAACACTGTCAAACTCTTTTAGATCTTTGTAGAAGAAGAGGTCAGCCCAGAGCTCCTTCTCAGTACGGTACAGTCAGCATCCTCCTCTGACTTGCTTATAATGCACTAAGTCAATAGTGCTTGAATGAGTATATAAAATAACACCTTTGCAAAAAAAAAGTAAACAAATTGATCTATTACTCACAAACTCATTATCCAACACATTTTCAACTCTATAAAAATAGATCCACACCCCCAGGAACAACTCATTCTCTCTGATCTTGTATTTTTCCAGCTCATGATGTTTGGAGCTCACTGCTGATTGTACAGGAGCATAACAACAGTATTTAAAACCTTAGTGGAGTTTTGTAAGATTTCATAAATAATCGCACTTACTAATTTACAAATATGTCAGTCATGACATAAGCTAATGAGATAGCTCATTAGCTATCTGCATTTCGTGCAGATTATGATTACTCAACTACCATACAATAGCTGCAGGTAGTGAGATTTTTTTTCCTTAATAGTATCTTGAAAAGATTTCACTGAGCTGCACAACACACACAAATCCAAGGTGTGATCCAAGTCTCCTTCTCCGGAGATATTCCAAACCTGCCTGGACACATTCCTGTCCAGCCTGCTCTGGGTGACCCCGCTCTGGCAGGGGGTTGGAGTAGATGATCTCCAAAGGTCCCTTCCAACATCTACAAATTAACCCCTACAGTTTGAGTGGGCACCCAGGACACACGGAGTACCTGGAGTCACACATTCCTCAACTGTAGAGCGTCAGCGACACCCGCTTCACGTGTTTTACGTTAGTTTTTAGATAAGACACTGAAATGTTTTCTGGAGTGTGCAGAATGCCTGATTTCTTGTAGCAGGGGTGCCATAACCACCCAGGTGAAGAGACCTGCTCGTCTTCTGGGCAACCAAGGATTCTTAAGGCCCAGGAAAAAAAAAAAAGACCAAATGATATTTTCAGCACTTCCCACTGCCTGTTAGTAACAGGAAAAGTTTTTTTCCAGTATCTTTGCTGGTGTGTAAAGCTGAGAAGCTTCGTCAACCTTCTTCTTTTCAACTTGAATGTCTTTTCCTGACACCAGCAGGTAGAACACATAATCAAGTTGTTACACAAAACATTCAAGAAAAAGGGTCCAACTCAGAAAAACTTGCAGTTAAGACCACATTATAACTTTCTGACATAAAAGGTATTTCTTTAAGTCCCTTTTATAATTGTTTTGGTTGTTTTCAGTTCGGTATTTGTGAGGTTTGGAAGTTTTCTTAAAAACACTGTGGATGAAGAGATGATGTGCTTAGCTACTGATGTTTTACAAAGGGGTTCCCTCCTTTAAAATAAGCCTCAGACCACCCCAAAATGATAAAATGAAGAAGAAATAATAATAATAAAATAAACCCTCTCTCAGATACATTAGTATTTCAGCCAGTGTATCTGAAAGGTCAAACAAAGCACAGAAAAATGGTTTTAAGGAACACTTCCAACCTTTCAAGAAAACAATAATGAAACGCAAACCTTTTCAGAGCAGCACTATGGTGTGATTCCAAATATCATTAAGAGTTTCTCAGCAAAACAACAAACAAATCTCAAGTGCTAAAGCATCATCTGTTGGGAACACATGCAGAGACATCGTGGCAAGGCTCATTAGCATAAAGCAACCAATAAAATTTACGCTGCAATAACTGTATTGCTTTTAAATTATTCTATCTTTCAGAAATTGCCTAAAACTCATGTAACATTAAATAAGGAATCAATAAATTCCACAGTGGAGCAAGAAAGGCACTGTAACGCATTTATACCAACATAATATATGAGCATAAGCCTTTTTACAGCTCCCTTGTGGCTGTATTGTACTTGAGTTCTGCTCCGGCTTCATTTGTGAGAATACCTTTATAACATACATTCATTATCTGGTGAGTATTGCATTTTCTCGCACTTAATAATTTATTCATCACAAATTAGCAAGGGAGCAATTTCCGACTTTTAAAGGAAGATCAATTAGCAAAAAGTAGATACGAAACTTTTTAGCGTGGCTTACATGATGCAGCCCTGCTGCAGCCATCTGAGGAAGGACACAGCGAGGCCAAACCAAAGCTCCTGCTCGCTGGAAAGGGAATTCCGCGTCAGGACTTTCCTTACTCACTTGTTGCTGGGAAGAGCCAGGGGACAAGCACAGGGCTGACAGTCATCCGGGGAGCCGTGGACCACCCCATAAAACCCCAGGGCGCATCTCTCGCAGTGGTGACCCGCGGTGTTGTGCTGACAGTTCTGTGGAGGAAGGAGGCAGAATGAAAGCTGTGCTTGATAATTACAAGAAAGCAGGTAACGTTTTGTTCCCAGCCTCGGGAAGTCAAACTTATTCCAATTCAGAATTTCTCTCTCCCTGGGAATTTCTCTCACTTTAAGCATCGATCAAATGCCTGCTGAGTTATATATGGGTCTGCACGGAGAAAGAATGGAGGCCTGTAGGTAGCCAGATGTATCCTACAGAATTTCTTATCCCATTCATCCTTCCTTCCCTCTTTTGTTCCAGCTGCTGAAGCAGGAGAAATGATCGATTAAAATTCAATCTTACTGTATCAGGTCACACGTATTGTTACCTATAGGAGCAGTGCTGTGTTTATTGTACAACATGTAGAATCATAGAATCACAGAATGGTTTGGGTTGGAAGGGACCTTAAAGATCATCCAGTTCCAACCCCCTGCCCTGGGCAGGGACACCTCCNCTTTCCTGGAGCCCCTTTAGGGACTGGAAGGGGCTCTAAGGTCTCCTTGGAACCTTCTCTTCTCCAGGCTGAACCCCCCCAACTCTCTCAGCCTGTCCTCACAGCAGAGGGGGTCCAGCCCTCAGAGCAGGTTCATGGCCCCACATGGGACATTGTCTCTTTTGTTTGAGGATATTTAGTTTTTCTTTTTAAACAAATTGTATTTCAGTGGCAATAAAGCATTGCATAACCTGATCTCTAGAAAATCACAATGGAAAACTTTAAAGGTAGATGGTTTGATTTTTTGACCCTCCCTTTAACTTTGAGACTTAACTATTTAAGCAAAATTGGACTAAAATATTGTCCTTTTTTTTTTTTTGAGATCAGTTACACAACTTATGAATTTTACATTACATTAAGATTAACCCAGGGCATAAGTTCAGAAACACAATACCTGACAAATGGATGTTTCGGGGTCACACATAGTACTGTGTCCGTGACACTGACAAACGACACAGGCCCCTAAGGGCTGAGCTGGTGTCCTTCCCACGGGTGCCGGTGGAAGCCTGTAAAATCCTGGAGAGCAGGACTGCCAGGGGAAAAGATGCAGAAGAAACCAGATCATTAGAGAGCGGACTAGGAACAGGGAGCATCACAAGCTCCTCTTTCCAATCAACAGTTTTTACAAGTTGAGAAAAGAACCTGCCAGGCTTCCAGCCGGGTTACAAACAATACGCAGCGCTTTACAGATAACGAGAGCCAACCCTAATTGGAAACGCTGCTGAAAAATCCCCGGAGCACTGGGCTGGCACCAGGCTTTTCGTATCACAGCTCGGGAGCCCTTCCGTTCAGATGCAGAACCCCTCACTCTTCTCATGGTGCATCAAGCGCCAGTCCTTTCATTTCTTAAGAGTAAGGTTTATTTTCAAATTTTTTTTTAATTTTTTTTTTTTGCCTGGACTGTGGAGAGCAAACGTGATGATTCTGTTTCCTTCACCCCAGGTGAGTTGTTCAGGTTTGACAAGCTAATATCTGCCTACGTAACACCTGGCGGATAACAAGCAAAAACCGGACGATAATAATAATCAAAAAACTGGCTTCATGGCTGCATTATTTATAGCTATACAAAGACCACAAAAGTAAAGAATCCAAAATATTAAAGGTTTTACATGTCTTGGGACTATTAGCCCCAGATGGAATTTATCTGTCACTAAGTCTCCTCTGCCCCAGCTGGGCAATAAAATTCTGAGAGCAACCCAGAAATTACCAGCAAAGCCAACACACGCAAAAATCAAGCACTTGGTCTTTATTCCAGGCTTATTATGCAAACGTCTGAAAGTGTCTACGTAGCTCCTAGAAAGTACCCGGCTACGACAGCATAAACACACAAACTGGGCCATTTTGGTAATTCAGACCATTAGGGGTAAGTGCACACAGAGAAGTCACTGGTCCCATGTACAACCCCCCGCTCCCGGCAGGGCCAGAGCCCATGAAGGTCGGCTGACGAGGTCGTTTCCCACCGTTGACCTCAACTTCTGCTTTTTGGGAAAAATGCGAATAGCATAATTTTCACACAGCAATAAAACAGATGCAAATTAAAACAAAACAGAATCTGGCGCAAGTAACTTTTCACGATGAGAAGCAAGATTCTTCAGTCAAGCACTAGCTGAGGGGTGGGATATTATTCATACCCCACCACTGACAGGTTTATAATCATTGCCAAAACCTCCAGGAGTCTAAGTTATGGAAAAAGCACGAACACAATTATTTTCTTTAGAATCACAAAGAAAGTAATCTGACTCACTTCTGCCTCTCCCCTTGTCTTTTGACTTCGACTACCTTCAGATCCCTGAAGCACAGAAACAGCCTATCTGCTTTTTCATGGTTTGTGAAGAATTCCAATTTAGATAAATAATCTCAAGTGAAAGTAATTTCTTTTCTTACTACAATTTCCTCATTTTTTCCTCCCTCTCCATCCCCAGAAGACTCCTTGTCCAGGCATAAAAGGGTACAAAGCACAGCTTTACAAGTTCTGAGTAACTTCAGGATCGGGGTACAAATACATGATACATCCTCCAAAAAATCTGATCTCTAACTGGTTTTTCTGATACGCTATTGACACTCTTCTCAGCTAGTCTGATCGAAACATTTCCGAGATGAAGCGGGACACAGACCAAATATGAAGCAGACTACATTTTTCAGTCCTAGTTTGGAAGTTTTTCAGAAGTAAGCACTAGGGAAACCCTTACCACTGCTTTTTCAGCCCGCTACTGGATTAAAAAAAAAATAATAAAAAAAAAAGATATAAATGTCACTTTTATCACTTCTAGTAGAAACTGCTGTGCACGCAGTCGTCACAATGCAAATACAGGATAAATCGTGACAGATGCATATACCCTGTTAGCATTTGCTTAAAAAATGCCTAATATCAGATGCTTTTTTCCTCTGCTGAAATTAGATAAACCTTCACAGAACACACTACAACCTTCACTGAGCACACTAAAAATAAACTAAGTTATAAGCATGTGAAAATTGTACAATTAAGCACAAAGTATGAAGGTTGCAACTGAGACATTTATTCCAGCCCCTGGTGGATGCGAATTAAAATAAAGTTCTAATTACATTATCATACTTTTTTCCTTTGAAAATTCAATTTGTTTCAGTAACTTTTAAAAAATCTGTACTTCTGAGCAAATGCTGGAGCCCATTAATTTCTAATATGTATATTTATACGCATTCAGGTGTATGCTGTTACCAGAACAGTGCTGAAAGAAAGTGACTTCATTTACTTCTTTGCACAGATTTCCTATGAATTCCCTGTTCCTGTCGCCCCATTTGCTGCGTAACACAATCCTGCGTAACCTCCGAAGGGAGCAGAGCTCCCACAGAAAACGAGGAAGGCATTTGGAATTGCTGCATAATACAAACCTGCTGGTTCACACACAGGAAGGCACAGCCCTTCCCACCACTGAGAGCACATACAGTCAAAAATATTAACTTCTATTCCCCAAAGTAAACACTCTTAAACACTTCCTTTGGTGCCCGTCGTAAGATACAAATGCACCCAAGTCAGCTGATTTTCTATAAAACTTGGACACTTCTGAAACATGCAATCTTTAGCATCACAATATTTAGACAAGCAAAAAAATACACATTGTACATGTCTAAGGAGCACCAGTTGGCTTAGTTGACCAACGCTTTTCCTCCCAGTGTTCAATGACTTGAAAATTTACCAAACTTCAATGGTTCAGGACAAAAGTTTCCATTAGCATCGGATCTATTTTTTTTTTTATTTTAAGGCACACTGATTCGACTACTTCTAAGAATGAAGCAAAATACACTATTTAGACCACGTTCTAGGATTTCTGCACTTCCCAAGCAGCTCCCTCCCTTACATAAAGAGAACTGAAATTTGACAGGAGGCAGGTTTTTGTGTAAGATCTTTTGAGCAAGATCTTCTGGGAATTCTGTACCAGCACCGGAAAAAGAATAATTGTAGAAGAGTAAAATGGAAAGACATTTGCCAGAACTCAGTGGTCCTTTTCAATGTATTTTCATAGATCCACTTGGATAAATTATAAGGATTCAGAAAACCGCCAGTTTAAACATATGCAGCATGACATTTCCCAAAGCTTTGAAAACATCTTCTCTGAAGCTCCTTTCAGGAAGCACATTCATGCTGCAGAACGTTCTCAGCTACCTTTTTAATTCATTTGCATCGCTATTTTGAGGTGTCAAGAATGGAAAATGAAAAAAAAAAAATGGACAACCTTCATCCTGTTAGTGCTGATCCACGAAGCCATGCTTTTGGAACAGCTTCAAGAGGAAAGATCAACGTGAGGAATCCACAGGTTCTAAGCTATGAGCTGCCTTCGTGACCAACAGTTCAGAATGCACTATTTCAAGTTTTGCTTTTGAAATGACTGCTCTTTTAAATTTTGTTGTTATTTGAGTTATTCGTTACAATCCAAACATTTAAGAAATCAAAACTGAAACGCTGCTTAGCTTTTTTATGAAACAAAGTATTTCAATCCATCACACAGCTGTTAAGACTTTATATGGGAATTTAGATGTCAAACAAAGCAAACTTAAAAGCCTTTGCAGAATAGAATTTTAGAATTCTGGATGGCTCTGTTTAGAGTGCTTGGTGCTACAATTTTAATAACATTGAACTTTTTTGTTTTCAAATTTGTTTTATACTTTATTTGGTGAATTTCATTCAGCTGACAGATCTTTGTAGTATGCAACCTTTAACTATTCACCATTACAAATGTTAACTTGTAGTTTACTTACAACTAAAAATAACTTATAGAATCAATTGGATATTTTTTTTTGTTTGACATACAGGCTTCCTGTGTTCTTCTCCACAGATTCTGTGAACCGTCGTCATGATGAAGTGATGCATAAAGATCAGCCTTTTGGAAGACTGACATCATAACTGTTTTGTGTATCGTGGCCTTACCATAACACAACAACTCAGTACAATCTGTTGTACGTGGCACATTACAATAGAATTATACCCTTATCTGGCCAAAAAGGCTTGATCAGTCAGCACCAGTCACACAATTCAGCCTCAGGGACCCCGTCCCAGTAAAGCTCCCTCTCCTGCGTTCTCAGTATTTGAGTTACCCCACGGCTTCAGCAGCACATTTGCTTAAAGCAAAACAAAGTGCTTAAATTTCTTGTGAGACATCTGAGAGAGAAAGAATGTAATTAACTAAATTAAGGGAGAGTTGCTGCCAGTTAATTGAATTCACAGTCTAATTACTTATTACAGGTTAGTGCCATACCTCACAAGACAAACCAGAATAACCCAATGGGCAGTCGCATTTCTCGATCAAGAAAGCCTGAGGAGTCATCCCTGACACGGTGCCGCCGTCAGCAACCTCCAGCGAGATCTCAGAAATCCTGGAAAAAAAAGGAGCAAACATCTCTAATGAGATTAGTCAAGCCCTAACTCAAACCCAGTTAGTTCGCAGGCAGCTGGCATGGGAGAAAATGGTCGTCTTTGGTTGTTTGTGGGCTCCCTGATCTACCGCAGACCAACAGCACGATTTTTGCCTCTCCCAAGGAAACACCAAAGCCACCACCACCTCCAGTCTCATTTTCTATTTCCAGGCAATCGCATACCTGACTTGTCTCTCCTGCTTGATTCTATCTCTTTTTTTAATCTCTTTTCTGCCAAACTATTAACAAAAGCTCATATCTGATTCTTCATCTGGAGGCACTCATTAAGAAATTGAAGTCAGATACTAAATGCAGTTCTAATTCATGATTCTCATAGGTACGGCAATAAAATTGTTCACTAAATGAGCTTTTAATGAGGCAACTATTAAAAAAAAATAATAAAGTCTATCCTCAGCAACTAAAGAAACCTAATAATCTCTAGAGCAGGCTTCAAAGATATCGGACACTGCCTTTTTAGCAGGAATTTTCAGATCTGTAGCCAGATAGCCTTTTTTTTCCCTCTTAATATCACTTAGACACATATACAAATAATTTAAAGTAAACAAAAAATACTACCACAGAAGCATCTGCTAGTATCAGAAAGGGATATATTTCATGGTAAAGTTTCTGACATTTTAACTTTTAAATAGGTTTGATTCTATTAATAATAATATCCTTGCCTCTCAACCACCCCCGTCTTTTCCACATGCCTGCTGTCCTGCCAAATAGGTCAAACATTGAGTACATCATGGAAAAAAGTACTCAAATACTGAAGATTGTACTCAAATATTGAGTACATCACGGACAAAGATAACAAACATAACGTCTAATGAAATACACTTAATGTACCCCAATGCTGTTCTTTTAGCTTACTACTTTATTTGGGGGGGTTGTTGGTTTATTTAAATGAATGCTGTGATCTGGAACCCCTTACTGACTTTAAGAAACAAAAAGGGTAGAAGAGTGTAAGTTTTAAAGCTTCAAATATACTGGCAAACTAAAAGAAAATACTAAAGAATGTGTGACTAACAAGCTGAATAAATGTCAATAATGCTGCTAGAGGCTGTTCATTAGGTGTCTGTGCTAAAAGGGCATCTGAAGAGGAGCTCAAAGAACTGCTCAACTCCTCCTCATGCTCATAGTCCGCTCATCCACTCCCAAACCTTGCTTAATGAGTGACCGAGGGACACGATGCTTCTGCACGCTGGCAGGACGACTGTAGGAAAAGCAAACGTCCACTGCTGGACTAGATAAGAGGTTTGTGATCGCGCTTAGGTGACCAGACCCACACCTCCTGATACCTTATGTCAACGCAAAATCCCCAAATCATCTAGTAATTTAAACCCCGTGCTCCCATCTTACTACCTGAAGAAAAGGGTTCGATGAAACAGGGAAATTGAACCAAAAAAACCCCAATCAAACAAAGCCAGATGAAAACAGATGCCTGAAAATGGAGAGGGCAAACCCATTCAGATCTGACATTCAATGTAAGCTCGTATTGAAATCTCTGTACATTCAATGAAAAAACAAAATGAAATTTGCCTCCCCATCATCTTCAAGGCTGAGGCAATGGTCTCTATGCTCCAAAAGCCTATTTCCTGCCAGAAAGCTGTATTTACATAATAATACACTCTGGGACCACAAAGCTACCTGTTGTTTGTGTGAAAGTGTTACTTAAGGAAGGTCAGGCTTGGCTGATTCTTGGAACATGTCTAATAGGCAGCAGTCCAACAACTGCTACCTGATCAGTAGCAGGGATATTGAAATAATTCACAGTGAAATTGAGAGCATACTTCCAATTCAAACTAATTTATTAGCACAGCCCAGTTGCCTGAAAAGCAAAACAAAATCTAATAAAAGAAATGTTTCAATTTAGAGCAGCGAACGTGAAAATGAGGGCTACAAAATGAAAAATATAGGAGAAAAATGTTTGGCTTTGGATTCTGAGCAGAAATCTCTAAATCACTAGTAATGCTGCAGCTTTGAAGCAGAAACAACATTAGCATCGCTGCTAAACTACACAGCTAACACCGCGCTAATGCTACAACCGGGCTATTTTTATGCTTCCAACTGCTGCTGCTTTGACTTTATTTTAAAATGCTTTCCCTGTAGTTTGTCACTCATCTGCAGCTTTTAAACTCTGCAACTGAAATTAAGGCGCTATGAAAAACCTTAAAAATTTTCAGTTATAATATTTTCCTCCCCCCATCCACATTTTCTTTTGCTTTATGCTTTTCTACTAGGCACAGACAGGCAGAAAGAGCAGCTTTACCAGTTTAAGCAGGGCCCTTGTTTAGAAAGCCCAACACACTCTATTTAAACAAATGCTTTATTATAAGTCACTTAATTCAAAAACATGTTTAAGAAGTTGAGCATAAATATTATCCTTTAGAGGGTCTCAGACTATTTTTAATAAAAGCCTTCAACTCTTACGCAATCTAATATTCAACTAACCTTTAAAAACATTTGAGGGGATTTGTTTTGTGGTCTTAAGCAAAACTTTCCCTGAAATCATTCAAAGTGCTAGCTTGAAAAAAAAAAAGTATTCCTGCTGCTTATTTTCTACTTAAAGGCTCAGATGCCATGTGCTGGATGTTAGCTATGTAACTGGACAGATCATAAAAATGTAGTGTAACGCAACCGCTTCCAAACTCAAATACAGCGATATGGAAGGTCGTGGCTTCAGATGGAGAGTCACCAGAAAGAACAGAGGAACTCTTTGCCGAGTCCTGCTGCTGTATAAAATGTCGTATTCCGAAACGCGATGCTGTAAAAATACATGTTGTTTTTTTAAGTGCCACCTGGCAAACCTGCCCTGAAACGGGAAAGTCCTGCTCTGCTCCGTCCCATGCCTCGATCAAACGGCGGCGTACGGCAGTGCAGGCCCAGATCAGTCACCACGGTCACATGCATTGCAGAACAAAATCATAAAACCAGGTTCATTTTCATAACTTCTGCCACTTGAGCTGAGATAGCATTCAGTTTTTGCTTCCACAACTGAACAGGGATCTGTGGTGCATCAAGGGAAGGCAGAAACAGGCACAAACCATGGCTACGTTGCTCAAATTTTTCCACGTTGCACTGGAGTTACTTCCCTATCGCTTTCCACAGGAATTCCCTGTGCTCGTAAAGCAATATCCTACATTAACTATGCCAAAAATAAATGAAATCAATGTAAAACATCCACGGCATCTGTTGTTAATATTTCCCAGTCCAAGTTACTTTCTGTAAATGATATACTTTAAATAGAGACAACAGCAGCAACGACAACTACGGTTTCTATCACACAACACTGCATTGTGTCTGCCCCTACCATTCACCGTCACAACCTCCAGAGGTCAGGTTCTTACACACCTATTTGTTACCTAGAAATCTTAAAATAATTTTAGCCTATCATTTTTGACAGAATCATAGAAAGGACCTCTGGAGACCTTTGGAGTTTATCTCCAATTACTCCTGTGTCCTTGCTAACAAATACTGCTTGCAAAGGATACCGTGAATTTACTATCAAAAACACCCAGGAAAAGCTTACGTAATCTATTCCAGAACATCTTTACCCCCAGGAATTTTTCTCTCATGTCTAACGTGAATCTTTCCTGCTGAAGTTTAAGTTCATTTCTTTTTCGACTTACCCACCACGGCAACAGAGAACTGATTCTTTTCTTTCTCTTTGTGACAACGTTTCAGGGATCTTAAGGCAATATATACTTTCCAAGTCATTACTGAATCACGTCCACCTGGCGATATGTTGTAAACAACAGACCCCTCTCTGAAGAACAGGTAACTAAGCAGCTGTTCCTTGTTTGTTCAAATGACTACTCCTTTCAAAGTGTAAAATCTTAGTTGACCTTTAGATTGCAGCAGATTTTTCTATTATTCCTCTCATCTTGCTGTCTGATCTCCGCTTCGAATTTAGTAAGCGTTATCTTTATTTCACCACCTAACTTATACATGAATAAACAGAGTAGAAAATGTTGACTATATCTGTCCTACTATACTGGATTAAGTGGCATTATTTTAAAGAAGTACTCTGACTTGTTAGCGTGTTTCCCATTGCAAGAGAAAACTCCTTGATATGCTAACATTTAGAATTAATTACAGCATCATGTTTTTATACAGTAGGCATTCATGCAAAAATTTGGATTTGTCTCAGGATGCGTGTGCTTAGATGTGTCCTCTGCTCTAGGATCCTGAAAATAAGGATTTTGTTTGCCTTGTGTGACTTACATTTTCTGTTGAATAAAATTTCCCTTTCCTGCATCTCCTGCTACGCTGAATGCCAACTCCTGTTCTTCTCAGCAGCTGCTTAGGGCTTATGTTATGAACAAAAATTTTGCTGGGGAGCTCTATCAGGTTATCTGGGACTCCTGCACAACCGCAGATCACTGCATGTAATAGTTACCTGCTCTGCCTCATGATATTGCCATGAGTAGCCTTAATTAGAATGTAATGAACATCATACAGGACATTCAAGAAGTCTTCCCGGGTTACAGCTCTGCTTGGTCTTGGGTCATCTCCATAAGGCTTCCACGTGAAATCTGCCTGGGACACCGTCCTGTTGACACCCGGGTCATCATGATAATACTCCCAGGGCAGAGTGTTTCTGAGTCTTTGGTCATCACCATAATACTGCCATTCATGCTAAAAGACAGTCAAACAAAACCAGATTATTAACAGTATTTAAAAGGATTTGGGGCTTAAGTTTTGGGGGAAAAAAGCAGAGGGAAATGTTACCTCTGTCATCTCTATCTCATGCCTCGTCAACTGCCCGATCAAAGGGGCAGCCATGTGCCGGACGATAATTCTGGTGTGGGTGGGAGGCCCACCTCTCATGATGACTTGTGGGTAGTAAGTAGTAAAACCCGTCTCTTCTCGAGCTTCGAAGTAGATGGCGTACTTCAGTTTCCCTCCATAAGCGGTCAACTAACAAAGCAAAACACAAAGTAAATCCCATTCTCAGGTAGTTAAAAATAGATCCCTGGGCAAACGTAGGAGCGAGATACAGTCTGCACCTGTGTGCGGTCTGATGAGCGTGCGTGTGGTAGAAAATAGCAAATACACGCTCCAAGAACTATCTGGGGACAAGGGCTGTGTTCAAAAACACCCATCAGAAATTTGTTATTGTACTACACCAAAACTAAAACGCTATCTATTTCTTTCTGTGTGCCCTGGTGCTCCCCAAAGTTTGTGCTTAGAGAGAGAAACACCTCAACTTTCCCACGGCAAACCAAGAAAATATCAAAAGCGCAAAATAAATTGTCACAGAAGCATGTAACGACATCCAAAAGGGGGGGTTATTTCAACCATTTTCTCCTGTGTAACTTACAAAGATCAGGCTTTTTTTGTTGTTTGTTTTTAAATGGGGAGAAACAAAAATTTACAAGAGAGTTATAGTAAATGAATGCAGCTGAATTTTTCAAATAACATTTTTGTGAGAATCTATCTTGTGGCTGAATACTACATGTATACATATATTTTAAAATAGTGTTTATGTTACAGACATGAATTTTGATGATAATGGAGCAAATAATTTTTAATAATCGAATGGCACTTGTTTTCTTTTGAAGTACCTTCCACTGTGTGATGACATACTTATTGGAAGGGGAAAAATGCATTGCAAAATACAAATATAAGATTAAAAAGTATATAAACCCATGTCAGTATTCAGTGGAATTTTATGTTTACCTTTCGTCCCTCAAATTGCTCTGGAAGCCTCCAATAAACGGGTTCTGAGCGAAGATCCTGCATCACCTGTTCTATATTGGCTACGATTTCGGGAGGCTGGAAGGCAATCCCTGAGAGGGTGCTGCGCTGGAGCTGCTCATCCACCAGTGGCAGAACCATTTGCTCTGGCTTCAAGGTCACCTACACATGTTTAAAAATATCAAGAAGAATATCTAGTCTACTTTCCCCATGAAATGTTAGTCTTTAAATTCTAACTCTTAAAAAAATTATTTCTAGGTAATTTCACTTGTCACAAAACAGCCTTACTCCTCCTTCAGGTATAAACAGTGATAATAATTACTTCCCCCTCAAGCTTTTTGCACCTTGTCCTCATGTTAACGAAGAACATACCAGCACTGGTTAAAACAGTTTCATCAGCAAATGAGCCCAAGAATTTTATTCAAGCGATTTTCATTGTGCTATTTCAGTCCGAGGCCGGTTCTGTTCGAATTGTCAGAAATGTACAAAATATGTACCATATTTCTCACCAACGCTTGTTGGACATCCCTGGGGCTGTTGGGACACGGCGCCCAATCCCGTGGTACTTTTACACAATAGCCAAGCTAAGAGTTCTCTGGGCAATATGCAGAGGGCGGGGGCTCGGGGTCTCTGTAAATCTAAATTCAGATTTAGTGAAGAATATAAGGATGCCACTTAGATACTTGTAATTTTCTCAGGCTTGTTGAAAGATTCTCAATAGCAGAATTAATTCTTTTGATCAAAAACTGTCATAAGAGTTAGCAATTCCATGCAGATGAAAGCATCACAGGAAGCATGGGAACAAATGCAGAGGGCTGGTATCAAAATTGCTTTCTCCCAAAGATTGAGGAAAACAAAGAAAATAAAAACAGAGTTCTATGTCCACCAGTGAGCCCATCAAAGCACTGCTCAGGGATCAGGTAACGAGGAATCAGCCAAGCCCTGTACTGTACTTTAAACCTCTTGGTGTTTCCATCTACAGCAGCACCTACAGACCGACCAGATGTGGAAGCCCTGCTAACATTCCCAGCCCCGAGGCAGATTTCCCAAGTTCCTATCCTAGCAATATTTTATTCTTTACTACCTTAGACATCAAGAAAGTGGTCAACATATTTGAATTTCAGATCAGCCTTGCCTTACTGCCATATAAGACAGGATTTGCTTCTTTAAACATGCCTAATGCCATCTGAAGCACCTGACAGTATCTGAAATAGTCCCTAGCAGCTGATAGAAGCCAGTCTCGCTCAGTTTACAACTCTGAATCAATTCTGAAAGAGATCAGAGTACCATAAACTAGATGAGACATGGACATGCACTTGTTTAGATATGACCATAAATAGGAAAGGAAATTAATAGGAGACACAAAATAATCAGGAGGATTCTGCTTTGAGCTGCCACAAGGGTCAAAGCCCAATTTTCCAGAACTGTTGCTGTCATGGAACTTGATTAAATTTTATAACTTGTCAGCCTTTTACAACCTTTCATCTCCAGCCTACCAGCATATGATGGACAACACCGACATAATGAGAAAAACTGGGTCAGATCATGGTGAATCACTTCATCCACTGAGAAGGGAAAGGGGTGCTGTTGGATTGAACAATGAAGGGGAGAACGGGTGCTATTCAATACTCCTTTAACCAAGGGATATGAACTCTTTAGTGAGAGATCACACCTTGATTTCAGCCCAAAGTATCCTCATCCAATTCACGCTTGTGCCCCACGAGTCAGGGGCTTGATTTGCATTAGGCAGACATTCCCTCTGTGGTTGACATGCTTTCCAGCAGAGATGTGACTGACCATATGTGGGGACTGAACTGGTCATTTTCCATCAGATATAGCCCCTCCGGAACGTGACGGAGGAGCTGGCCCAGCAGACACAGACAGCAGAGGTCTCCATGTGTGTTTTGAGCTCACTGTACAGGTAAATGGAGACACCCAGGCTGTCTCATCAGCCCAGCACAGGACTCAGGGCCCTCCTGCACAAAAAGGTGGAGAGCTCTTTGTTTGCTCTGGTGGATAATATCTTACCATTCTTGGATTTAAATAGAGCTTTAATAAGCTCTTACTTAAAAATGAAAAAAAAAATAAATTACAAAACCAAAGCGAAAGAATGAAAATAAACAGATTAATTGAACCACAGGAAGTCTATGCTGGACAACGAGCATCTGTGACCCTCAAACACACCTGGGTAAACTGTGTATCACGGACCAGAGATTATGTTACAACGCACCGAACTGCATAATTTCCCCACACGATGAACTTCCCCTTCCCTGAGCTTTAATAACTTTGCTTCGCCTTGACATCAGCTCTTCCACCACTGGTGTTCTCATCTACTTCCTTACTTTTAAAGCCTTGACCCTGAGTGTCTAATGGAAGATATCGCGCTCTCAACTTTTTAAAATATAAAGAGGAAAATGATTGCTTGAATGTTTGGCCACTTTCGAGCTATCTCTCGGTGCCTGACTAAAAGGCGCCAGCAGGAAACAGCATTATTGGGTTTCACGGCTCAGCAGTTCCCACTCACCCACAGGCGGACCAGTCCCTGGGCCTCGCTGCACTGGGAGCTCCTGCCAAAGCAATAGCAGCTGCTGCAGCCAAGGGGGTTTCTGGCGGAGAGACCGAAGGTACCAGCCTTGCACCCCTCACAGTGGACACCTTCCACGTTAGCCTGGAAGAGAGAGAAGGTTTTTTCTTTTCAAAAAAGCAAGCTTTATTTTGAGGTGGTCACAAAAAACCTGAAAATCATGCAGCAAAGATAACATCAAGTTGTAGAAAGAAATAATAATAAGCGTACAGAAATATTCAAGGAACTTTCCAGCTTCTTATCGCGTGTATATGCAAACATACACAATTAATGTAATTGAGGCATTTGCATTTGTATCCAGAGAGTAGCTCTCAGCAATGGATGCTGGCTTCCTACTGACACTTGTAAGCACAGAAAAATCAAACGGCACTTTGGGTATGACGTGCTCAATAACTGATTGATAAGACAAGAAAAAATACGCCCTCCCGAAATTGCCAGGGCTAATCAAGCCTTTTGTTTACTAGGAATTAGTTTTGACAAGTGAGAATGTTTAAGGTACAGTACTAAATGTTCTTCCTGATGTATTTTAATGGAAATATCACAGAGAAAAGCTTTCCCCTCTTCGTGATTGTTTTCCACATCATTGAACAGTATTAACAAGGCTGAAATGTTTCACTGCTGTAATGTCAATGCTTTTATTTTCATTTTTCAATTAGTCCAAATAAAAAGCTATACCAGATAGGGCCAGATACACAATAATTTATGCATAGCCTTTTCAAACCATTTTCATACTGTGACCAAGGTATTTAAAAAAATTCATCAACATGAAAGCAGTGGTTGGCTTTTCCTCCCCCAGCTTTTTTTTCTCTTGAGAGTAATGTGAAGAAGCCAATCTAAAAAACAAATTCAAGTTTCCAAAGCTTATACGGGAGACCAGCATTATCCCCAAGGATTTTTTAACCCTCATTTCCACACGTGACCCTGTCAGCAAATGTGCCTACACTGTATTTAGCTTATATTTTGCTGCTTTTTGTCAGGGCTGACAATGGGGCTCCTGAGCCTTTGAAAGCTCATTTCTGCAGCTCCAACAGCAGATTTAAATGGGAATGATTACCATTTTATAAAAATCTAGCTTCTTCAATATATAGCTCTTTCAAAAAAGTTTAACCAACCCTAGATTTAAATTTAACCTTAGGTTTAAATTTGGGGGAGGGAGGAATCTGCTGACTTAATTCAGTATTATTTGTCCATTTTCTGCCATAAATTATGAATTTTACTTACTTTGCATTTTGTTTCCTGTCAATTGCAGTTTCTTATCATTAATCATCAGCTAAATGTATACTATTAATTTGCACTCATAGAAACACAGAACTATATTAGCCTTAAAAAAATCAACAAAGAAACATGTCTATTTAAAAATGCCAGAACCCCCCCATTCTTTCTACTTGGTCCTTACAAGAGCTTCAAGGAAGACATTGACATGCTGGAACTTATCAAGAAAAGGGGCACCAAGATGGTTAGAGGGGTTGGAGCCCATCACGTATCAGGAGAGGCTGAAAGAACTGTGATACTTCTGTTTTTCCATTTGAATGACATAGGGCAAATAACAGCGATCATTAGGCTGAGCTTTACTCAGATGGTCCACGTGATCAACTCACTCCAGCATTTTCATGGTCTCACCATCAAATGAATCGGTATTTGTGAAATAGAACATGATGTTTTCTGTTCAAAGACACCAGAAAAATGGGAGAGTGGTCAAGGAGTTTGCACAAAGAGGTTGTGAAATCCTCATCCTTGGAAGCGCTGCCTCAGCAATGTCTTTGAAACAAGGGGCTGGACTAGATGACCTCCATAGGTCCCTTCTGATCTAATTTGTGTCTCAGTTCCTCCACTGAGTCTACCCTTTAAACCCAGAATGAAGCGACTGGTGCCCATTTAACAAAATAATTACCTGACAATTCAATCATTTAAATTCACCCTTCCATTTTACTAGCTCTTTGTGTCAATACAGTCCCTGAAAAAGAATGAATCAAAATCACAGAAGGAATCTAATCTCTAGAGGTCACTTTTAAAAACCTCCTCTTTGAGGTGGGACTATCACCAATGACTACGCCAGGTTACCCAGCCCTCTTTCTAGCCAGTTCTTGAAAACCTCCAAGGATGGGGATTTCACAATCTTTCTGGACAATCTGTTCAAATGCTGCATAATCCTTCTACTGATTTTTTTTTTCATAATCACAGAATCACAGAATCTTCCAGGTTGGAAGGGACCTTAAAGATCATCTTGTCCAACCGTCAACCTAACTGACAAAAATAGACGCCCACACAACATACAAGGAGCATCACCATCACTAAACCATACCTCCCAGCACTACATCAACCCGTCTTTTGAACGCCTCCAGGGATGGGGCCTCAACCACCTCCCTGGGCAGCCCATTCCAATGTCTGATAACCCTTTCGGTGAAAAAATTTTTCCTAATATCCAGCCTGAACCTCCCCTGGCGTAACTTGAGGCCATTTCCTCTCGTCCTGTCGCCTGTGACTTGGGAGAAGAGACCAACCCCCATCTCTCTACACCCTCCTTTCAGGTAGTTGTAGTGTCCAACCCAAAATTCCTACGCTGCCATGTGCAGCTCTTGTGCCTTGTCACATCTTTTGCTACTACCAGAAAGGACTTGACTCCATCAACTACCCTCTGAAGTGGCTGGAGGCTGCATTTTCTCTCAGCCTCTATTTTTTCCAGACTAAAAGAGCCCCACTCTCTCAGTACATCTTTACAGATCATCTGCTCTATGGCTCTTTGCAGCTCTTCTCTGGACCCCCTCCAGTTTCTTAACTGTGCTCTTCAATCAGATCCTAAGGCTGGACACCATTTCCAAGCGCAATCTTACCAGTACCGAGGGGGATAAAGATTTTCCTCTGCTGGTCATGTTCTTCACGATGTCCTACCTCACAGCTGCATGGGCCAGGATGATCAGTGCATCCAGCTCAGAAGGCACTTTGCCTTATTTACAATATTACAATGGTTTATATTCAGTTTGCCATTCCCCAAAGCCCATGTGTGCTTTTCAGCAGGATTATCCTCAGCCTTTTTCCTCCCAGACTGTACTGGTTCTTGAGGTTATTCCACTCCAATTCATGGCCTATTTTCCCAATCACTGGGCTTTTCAAGGACCCTCTGGATTGTAGTTCTACTGTTCAGCATGTTGACGTGCTCTACCTCTTCCAGATCAGCAATGTTCTCAAATCTGCTGATGGTGGGTTCTGTCACCTGTGTCACTGATGAAGGTATTGGCTCTGGGCTACTCTGCTGGCTACCAACTCTCTGCCAAACCACTAATTACTGCCCTTCAAGCCCAGCAATCCAGCCAATTTTCAAACCACTGAAGTGTGCTGTTCTTCCAGTTCCAAATAAGAACGCTGTGGGTGATGATGCCAAAAGTCTTTGCTTTAGTGATCCTGAACTGGATGCAGTCTGCTCAGAAGCACGGATGCTACTGCAGTGAATTCTACCTAGAAGATGATCAGTATTTACTCCCTTTAAGTCAATGTACTATAAATAACTAGCACTCTGCGGTATCGTCATTACTGATGTGTTTGCTTTTAATTTCCCAAATATCTGAACCAGAATTGTATTGAATGGGGTTAAATTGGCAACAGTTCTGCAAGAACTTGCTCTCCTGGCACGTGACAGTGTGTGTGAAAAAGCAATTAATAAGCACTTAAGCCTTTCTTTATGTTGGACTCCTCCCACAGCAGTTGGCAAATACACTATGAAAACCAACCAGATTTTTTTGGCATATATTGTCAGAACAGGCAAGCACAAATGTCAAGGAATTTTGGAATAAGCTTCTCCGCAGCTGTACGATCAGCTCACAACCTTTGCTGTCCTACCTTGCAGCTGCACTGGCCACTGTGATCAACGCACGAGCACCTCCCCAGCTCCGTGTCACAGCTCCGCGGGTCGGTCCCTGCCAGGACGCACTGACAAGCAAGACATTGTGGATAATTCCAGTAACCCGACCTGCACTCGCTGCATTTATCCCCGGAGAATTCAGGGCGGCAGAAGCAACAGCCTGTATTTAAGTCACACTGAGAACTCAGGGCTCCGATGAGGCTGCAGTCACAGGGCTAAAAAGGAAGGGAAACAAGGAGAAAATTGGAATTGTGCTTCTGAAAAAAACAACAAACCCAACAAAAAAGCAACTCGCCTCTTTCAAGTTACTACAAATAAATTACAGCAGTGAATTGCCACTGTTCAGAGGTAATATATCTGAGTTATAAGGCTGGGCATTTATCTTTATTCAATAAAGGTCAAGCAATTACACTAACCACATTTACAACACTCCTTTCTTTTTGAACAGATATTACTTATCACTGATAAGTTAGGCAGCGAAATCAAATAAATCCAAAAGGGTCAAGACACTGGGATACTTTGCAGACCAAATTAACTTTAAAACTGTAAGCACTCCCTAAGAAGTGCTTTCTATGTACGGCCTCTGCAGGGCATGTCCAGACCACTTTGCTAACACTGGAATTGCTCAGGGGCGGTGGTCCCAGTGGAATTTAGGTCAATGTTTATTACTCATCCATCAGACAGGCAACTATCTTCTTTGTACAAGCAGGACTCTCAGATGCCAGTAATTTACACGGTAAGGGACAGAGATTCAGTCACGTTGTGTGCTGGGAAGTCAACTTGCTCACAGAGTGAGACTGGCACAGGCAGGTAAGGACAGAAGTAGCTGATTTTCCAGGGGGTCTAGATACTGAGAAGCAAGCGGCAGGGAAAGCCGCACACTTCCAAAGTGCAGAGGGATCCCTCAGTGCCGTTACTGTGACCATACTGCACAGTTAGCACAGGGCATTTGCTGCCATCGCTGGCGTGACCGGAATCTCCTCCGCGGAAGCCCCGCTCGCAGCAGCAAAGGCAGCGCCAGGAGCACAGGTTACCACAGTAACTGACACTCGCTAAAATTAAGGACACAAAGCTGAAAAAGAGAGGAGGAAAACGTGGATTCGGTCTCTAGGCAAAGCTGTTTATTACACGAAGACTCAAAGCACCTTTCCCCTGATCTGAAAAGACCACATATAAAGAAGGGGATTACATACAGGAAATATTCAAGCCGCATCTTTACTGAATGCCAAAGGAACTATTTAACTCCCGGTGAAATGTCAGACTGCTAGACTTCTACCTAACCTCAGAAATAAAACCTGCTGATACAACGAACCTCATTCTACAAGATGCGTTTGAACATAAAGCTTAGAAAGCAAATTGTTCACTACATGTTGAAACAGCTTGGTGTGCAATATCAAAACCTAAATTACAATCAGGTGTTATGTTTGTTTTGTGAGCCAGCAGTTTTATGCAATGCTTTCTCTCCCCCTGAGTTCCGACAGCCCTGGAAATCTCCTCCCAACAGCGCGGGCAGCAGATTCACATCTCAGTCTGCAGAAATTAGCTGCAACTTGCTGAAAGAGATGTGGGCTGATAGATCATGATTAATTTAGATGGTGCCATGGAACTGCCATACTAATGCGCTCACATGAAAGACAAGCAGCGGATATACTCCAGAGCTCAAAGAGAGGTCTTCAACCTCATTAGGCTGGTTTCGGAAGCCAAGAGTCTGTATCACAGCAGCACAGCAGAGGTTTCACAAGAGGAATTTTCCATACAGACAAAAAAAGAAATCATTCTTGATAATTAGTTTGCAGCCTGAGCTACATGACAAACAGGTTTTTAAGAAAGAGCATTAATGGTGTATCACCATGTTCAGACAAGATGTAGTTTTTTGGAGTAATTACAGCAGTACTATAAATCCCTCACCATCAATAAGAATGGCGGGGAGGGGAAGGCATTTGAACCTTGCACAATATTCACTGTCATCAGCTTTCAACCTTAACCAAATACTGCTCCCCTTAACTCAAGAGTAGGACATTAACAACAGCTTTCATGGCCTCCTTGACATACTATCATCATCTTCCTATTTCTTCTCCCTTCTTCCCTCCCTTTCAGAATTTTTTTAACTGTGTCAAACACTGGAATCAGAAGGATTTAAAGGCTAATGAGTGGGCTTATTTCCCTTTTAAGAACATAGGAAGAAAGTCCATTTTACAGCTAAGGTGGCTGTTTCATTTCTTCTCTTTTCACTGTCTTTTATGCACAAGTTGAAGCCGTTCTCAAGGAAGCTCCAAGTACAAATTCCCAGTGGTATCAAAATTAGGGGCAAAGTAAATTTGTTCTGCAAAGGCACTGGCAGTTACCTATAACTATACCTCTATATACACTGTGCAACAATGTGATAATCTCCTCAATCACGTTAAATATAGCTATAATAAAAGAAACCAGGCTCAAGCGAGACCCTGGCTCAGCACGACAGAGGTATAAAGAGGGTTTCTGGTGTTCCAGGCTGCACACCTGAGACAGAGGATCTGCGCTGCTCAGTAACACATTGCCTACATTTACACCACAGTCTGACACCAAAACTCAAAACGCCACAACAAACCATGACTTAAAACCCTAAAATTGTGTTCCAGCTACAAATGACTGTATTTAGCCCACGGGAAAGAAGTAACACGCGCAGAGAAAACAGAGATCCACTCACCTTGCAGCCACTGACAAGGTTGTGGCCCCAGTGATTTGGTGCACATCTGTCACACATCTCTCCAACGGTATTGGGGGGGCAGATACAGCGGCCGCTGATGGGATCGCAGTTATCACCAAAATGTGAACACTCACAGGCTTCAGGGGGACAGGAAAAAACAACAGAGCAGAGGAAAAGTTACCCCTTTATGTGACACCTGGAGAGCAGACCCTAAGAGTGTTAGAATCATTCCACCAAAGCATTGTCCACACGGGCACCTGTCAGTTATCTGTGGGCACGGTGGGGCAGGAAAGGCAGGGTAAGCCCAGAGAAACCCAAGCCAAGAGCAACACAGGCTACCTGAGGCTGAAGTAACTGCTGTGAGCACAAAAGGGGAAAAATAAAGGTATTGACTGTAGAAGTGCAGAGATTTCACAGAATCATAGAATGGTTCAGGTTGGAAGGGACCCTAAAGATCATGTGATTCCAACCCCCTGCCCTGGGCAGGGACACCTCCCACCAGACCAGGTTGCTCCAAGCCCCCTCCAACCCGGCCTTGAACCCCTCCAGGGATGGGGCAGCCACAGCTTCTCTGGTTGTCTTCTGCGATGATGCACTCATTGGGCATGGATGTGGGAAAAACCCTACAGTTTCTGGGCCCAAGCGGTCTTGGGCAAGAAGCCACCTGACTGACTCTGAGCCCTCCGTGCAAGAAACCTGCAGTGTGTTTTACCTCTTCCGCCAATCTCAGCCAACCCTGAAATCTCTGCAGCCCTAAGCAGAATTTTCTTCAGGGGCAAAAAAGGTGTTTCAGTTTCTTTTCCCCATTCTGCTCCTTTCTTTCAGATTACATGTATTCCATCTTGGGAGGACACCAACAATATGCCTCTTCCCAGGAAAATGAGCTTCTTTGCAGATTTTATTAAATTAAAAATACTTTGGTTTTGGAAGTGTTTCCAAAAGTGGTCTTTGCTCTTAAAGCATTATTAAGTGAACAACTCGTTGGCAAAAGAGAGATCTTTTGAAGTCCAGGCTGGATGGGGCTTTGAGCAACCTGGTCTGGTGGGAGGTGTCCCTGCCCAGGGCAGGGGGTTGGAACTGGATGATCTTTAAGGTCCTTTCCAACCCAAACCATTCTGTGATTCTATGAAATGCAGATTCAAGGTATTTAAGTGGTAAGTAGTCATGGGACACAGGACACCTAATTGCTTGGAAGAGAAGAACTGGTGCGTGGTTATTTTCATCCCCATCATCAACATTACCCCTGAGGTAAGAGCAAAAGCATCATAAGCAAACTATGACTCTCTGGGCAACAATCTGTTCCTTGGGGTGTTTACAGGGCCGTGTAACATCACGTTCATTGCTGAGGGCTGTGTTTATGTTCCTTGCCTTTACTGTATGAAATACTTCAATTCAGAGTTAAACTAGAAAGTAAGAGTTGTGCAAAGACAGAACTCATATCTATAGTTGAAATAAGAAGTGATCTTTATTTTTCCCCATCAATGCTTTCAAAATAATGTAACTGATGCAAAGAAGACAGTAAGTTTTGCCTCCATCGTTCCAGGAATAAGACATTTTTCATGCTACATAAAATCTTGTGACACACAGTGGCTTGAAGATATTTCAGAAAACATCTCTCATTGAGAGACTGAGGGCTTTGGACATGACAGCTCTTCCATAGGCTTCCATTTCTTACACAAAATGGGTTGAAAAGGCATGGAGGGGAAGAAAGTGATACACCAATATTCTTTTCATTTTTACTTTTATCATTATTTAAAAGAATGTGGAAGAAATACAACACATTTGTTGCAAGCAATAGTGAAATAGACATCTCTCTTGTATTGTTGCTGCTAGAATGTCAACACTAACTGATGGTGCTTTAGGGGTTTTTTTAAGGCTTTATGGTTTTTTATTGCACAAGAAAAAATCAAATTATATTTCTTTTGGATAAATGCTAGATAAAAGAGGTCCAATATTTTATTCAATACTTAACTGTCACTATGGAATTCAGTTTTGTGCACTTTCTTCCTACCATGATTTGATATACTTTTATTAAATTTCTGATTTTCTCTGTGATTCATAATTTAATCCTCTTTTTTTTGTCATTTGAAGGAATGCATGAAAAAAGCCTACTAAAAATAAGTGGGAGAAAACCAGCATTTTGAAAACAGAATTCCTTTCCATCCATCTCAATCCATCAAAGTATTAACTTTGGAACTTTTAAAACTCTGAATTTCTGAACATCTTTAGCTGTTGCAGTTATTAAAAATAGTTGGATGACTACAGGCAGATACCTTTTGATTTAAAATATTGATTGGATTTACGCTGCTTTCCCATTTCACCTCTGTTCCTTAAACTCTGGCATTTCAAGTTTGCCTAGACAGCAGTTAACATTTTTATGGGAAATATTGTTAATTGCCCTTTCATTTTCCTTCCCCAACTGTATGAAATGAATACGATTTTGTAGCATTTCACAATAGCGATGTACTTTTAAACAGTGAAATGTCAGAACAAGAGAGTAATCACAAAGATAAACTATAGTATCTTTTCCCCTCCGTACATGTGTTAAGGGAGTTTTATTTCAAGCTCTCTCCTCAGTGAGCCCGTGACCCAGCCTTCCCTTTTGCCATGGTGCCAACATGTTTGCCCTTTTCAAGGTGGTAAATGTTTTCTGAGCCGTTCCTTCCCATGGGAGACACCACCATAGAGTAGTGTTTCCAAATATGATCTATAATCCAGCCTGGCTCAAGGTTTATCAATGCTACAGTCGAAATTTTGAATTGTGTATCACAGATGTGGGTCTCGAGTCCTTGATGCTCCTTTCACACAGAAAAAAAAGGAGTAAAAAATGCTTCCAGAAAGAATACAGTTTCTGCCTGAAGAATATCAGCAATATCCTTGGCTTCACTGCACTCTGCCATCAGCAAAGAATGTTGTGGGGCCATCGCCACGCAGGCAGCCCAGCAGCTAGCCACACTAGGCAACTATCTACGTCTCCCGTGATCACACCTAAGTGAGTCTATGAGACTTTAAAAATACAGTTCTATTAGCAAAGTCGGATATTTCCCTGTGAAGTGACCTATTTATAAGGTTCTTTTCAATGAAGCAGGACAGGAAACGTTCATTTCAGGGTTTTTGACCTAATGTCCAAAAGGACAAACATAAATGTAAAGAAGTGGCTGGGCATATTTATGTCTGATCATAGAGTTGCAGCATCTGGAAAAACATACTTTTCATGAGTTTACACAGGGAACATAGTAGAGAATTTTATCTGAAGATCTTGTACGCAAAAAGCATACATGTAAGCGAGATTCTAAATAGGACTTTATAGAAATTTAATAAAAAAGATTAACCATGTAAGGACAGTGAAAAAGTTTGAGACAAAACTAGAAGCAAAGGGATTTTTTTTTCTCTTTTTTTTCCCATTCACATCCTTTCAAACTGATGTGATTTGGCAAGCAGCTTAATCAGCCCTCTATGATACCCTTACCATAACTAAACTATAGGAACTTTTAGCAGAAAGTACTTGGAGAAAAGGATGCTCCTGTTCCTTCTAAACGTGGCAGATCAGCCATAAACTGAACTGACCTTAAAATAGCAAGAATTGCTTTTCTTTTGTTCTTGCCAATCGCCGTTGACCGATTTACAGGGCTAGGAAAATACCTACCTGTCAGGAACATTCGCTAGGCAATTCAAGACCAGCCAAACATGAATGTTAGTAATAAATAAACAAATAGAATTTACATACGGGTACAGCCGCCTTCTTCAAAGTTGTAGAACCCGTGAGCGCAGCGGTCACACTTCTTTCCCGTCACTCCAGGCTGGCAATAGCATTGTCCGTCTCCATCGCAGTCGAAGGACTTGGACCCAAAGGAGTTGCAGTTGCAGGGAACGCATCCCCTTGACGACTCCAAGCCAAATGTTTCAGGCTGCCACAGAGAGAGGGAGAGCAGTTGGTGCAGGGAACGGTTACCAGGAGAAAAGAGGAAAAGCTGAGAGTGTAGAGAGAGCAGGGTGGTTCCTTCCTCTTCGTCACTGAATTACTACTCTTAACAGGTTGAACTCTAGCGGTAAAACACCGCAGCAAGGGCCTTCAGTACCCTACACAGGTGAAAAAGAATAAAGATTTCAGAATGTTACCTAATGCTATAATGACTGTTCTGCCATGTAACACATTTCCTATGAGGCTGGGGGTATTTTTCTATCTTTTTTTAGGTATGGTGATTTTCAGAGGATATCGATACCCAAATCATATTACTTACTTCACTTACAACATTTAATAGTCAAAATCTATCTGAGACTTCAGTAGGAAAGCAAAATGTTAAAAACGAGATATTCAAAAGATCACTGCTAATGAATATAAATGGAACAAAGTGGAAAATACTTAGGTTTACAATGTATTACTGTGTGACCCAGGCATGTGGTGTTAGATTTTTGCCTAGTATACATCAGTACAGATTTTTTTCAAGTCAGTGGAGCTGCACTGACTTACATTTTGCATAGATTTGTTCCACAGCGGAGCCCCTAAGCTCGTGTGCAGGTGAATTCCCAGAGACTCAAGCAGGCGTCTGTGTAAAAGTCCTGAAATCTGATCTCTGAAGTTAATATTAAAGTTCCACATTCCCATAGAGATTCCGTTGACAGGACCACGCCTATGGTCAGAATTTGGCTGAAGAATCATATGAACCTAAGCAAAGGCTTGATTACACATATAACAAAGAATTATGCTGATTTTAATTTCTGATTTCTGAAATGTTTTGACAATTATACACTTCTGCATGACAAAACACGGTGCATCAGAGAGAAAGAAATACTCAAACTCATATAATTAAACTCCAAGGTTCAATTAAATACACAGACTATCTCTGAAGATTCTTTTTCCACGAGAGGAAACACACAGACAGTGAATATGCAAAGATCTCAGACCAGACACTCAGATTAATGCGGTGAAGTAACCAAGGCACAGCATGCAGCTCAGTTCTCAATAGAAGGTTTGGTAGGAGCTAATAAATTCTGTTTATAAGGGGGAAAGCCATAAAAAATCTGATACATGAGCAGCCCACACTGCGTGAAGGAAGGAAAGCTCACTGGCATGCTGGGCTGTGTTCTGTGATGAGCTCTGCACACTCAAAGATGTTTTGATCAGTCATGCAAACCCCCAAGACGAACCCCCAAGTTAAGCCCTCAGCGAAACTTGTTTACACACCAAAACTCTCAGAATCACATTTACTGAACAGGAGATAAGATCCTGGATGACAATGAGGAAATACGATAAATTTTCTGTGTGTTGTTATGTTTTGTCCCTGTATCAGTGTATGTCGAGTGTCTGCGTGGGCAACACAGATACATGATACATGTTAGATGGGGAAAAGCTCCTGCTCCCCATGGGAATCCAGGAGCAAATCTGGCCAAGGCTGAGGGGTCTGGAGCACAAGTCTGGTGAGGAGCAGCTGAGGGAGCTGGGGGTGTTCAGCCTGGAGAAAAGGAGGCTGAGGGGAGACCTTCTCGCTCTCTCCAACTCCCTGAAAGGAGGGTGTAGCCAGGGGGGGTCGGTCTCTTCTCCCAAGGAACAGGCCATGGGACAAGGGGAAATGGCCTCAAGTTGCACCAGGGGAGGCCTAGGGCGGATATTAGGAAAAATTTCTCCACTGAAAAGGTTATTGCACATTGGCAGAGGCTGCCCAGGGCAGTGGTGGAATCCCCATCCCTGGAAGTATTTAAAAGCTGGGCAGACGTGGTGCTGAGGGACATGGGTCAGTGGTGGGTTTTGTCAACGTTGGGTTGATGGTTGGACTCAGCAATCTGAAAGGTCCCTTCCAACCCTGGCCATTCTATGGTCCTACGTAAAACACTGCCAGGCATGTTTCAGACTAGGTGTGATAGCGTGGAGGTTTTGAGTTATAGGTGGAAAAAACCCAACATTCCTAAAACTCTTCTGGTAGAAGCAGTCGCATCACAATTACTTCATTTTAGGAAGTAAGTTGGTTTGTTGGCATGTGATAGTTAATGAATTCTGTCATTTTGGACATTACATTCAAATGGGCACTTCAGATGGTTAGAAATGGCTCAAATAACCGGCTGTATTCACTAATGAGAGCTTTTAACACCAGTTATGTTTGATATTTTAAGATTAGATCTTAACTTTGCCTCTGGGGCTGGTCCTTTTTACAAACTCCTTGAGCTTTTGATTCTGGAATTGTTAGAAGAGGAAGCCGCATCCATGAAACCCCCACTGATTCCACTGCTGTCTGTACGTCACCCACACATTTTGTGCATCCTGCTGCTGATGGTGCTGCTTTTTGAACTTATTCTGCTATTTCGCTTCTGGCCTGCGTTGTCCTTTCCACTATGAGGAGCACTAGAAATGGGGAAGTATCCTAAAAGGCTGTCTCTAATAGCACACGTATTACAAATTTAAAATAAATTAAACAAGTCTGTTGGAGCTCCAAACACAAGCAAATATGAGGTTTCAGCCCATGCAAGGCACACAGTTTCTGGTTACCGGAGGAGCAGGCCGGTAAGCGCCCCGTGGGCACCCACTGGCACCACTGACGCCCCATCTCCGAGGGGGAACTCGGATCTGCTGGCTCCTTCCTGCATTTTCTTGCAATTTAGACACCTGTCTCCTGATTTCACAGCGTCTGCCCATGAATCCTGATTTGCAGATACATCTTCCCGACATATCACATTGCAGTGACACGGATCCTAAAGCGCTGCAGCCACAGGGTACACAGAACAGATTTTCTGGGGCCCAGAAGTAGTTGGGCTTTAAGAACGGAAAGTAAACACTGTTAGAAAGTGAAGATCATTAAACTATAGCAAATAAAAGAGTAGAGGAATAAAGACAGTAGTAAACACAGTAGTAAACAAAGATTAATTCCAACCCACAGCCAATATCATATCAACAAGCCTGACATATTTCCTGTGCACATTATGCAATCTGTGCAAATTCCATTGATACCAACAATTTTTCTCTGAATGGACTCTTTAAATAAATACTGTTGAAACTAGAGTGTGAGCAAACCTCTTCCAAAATTATGGTGCTTACATAGGGTGAAAATAATCCTTGTGCTTTCTACAGATTTATGTGCTTCAAATGACACACGGGCAGAGGTATTCTAAAGACACAGGCCTGACCCACAAGTCCTCACGCTGAGCTAGAGAAACCTGCAGCCACCTGTAACATATTTCTTGGCAGCCTAAAGAAAACTCTGCCAAAGTTCCTGAAACACTGTTTTTTGCAGTGATTTATGAGGCAGCAAACCAACGTCAAGGCAAAAGACATTTCCACCCAAAAAGAATACATTATTTGGACAATACAAGAAGAACCCCTAGGAAAAACCCATAAAAGCAGAATATTTGCAGGGAAGTAAACTAGCATCCTACTTTCATTGCAAATCAGATACTAATAAATATTTCTGTTTTTTTCTAGAAAAACCTTTGGAAAACCTCTAAAAAAAGCCATTTTACAATTCAGTACAAAAGAATAACCCATGTATGTTCTTTAAGTGAAAAATGAGCGAAAAAGAAAAACTATCCAAACTGAAACTGTATTTAGTCACGAGAAACAGGGAAGAAAACTGGAAGAAAACAGCATTTCTGGTCCAGCTCACCTGGCAGAGGTCGCACCGGCGCCCGATCACGTTGGCTTTGCACTCGCACTGGCCTGTCCGTGAGTCACAGATGTGTGAGAAGGAGCCATTGACGTGACAGTGACAGGCTGCAGAGGAAGAAGAAGGAGTTGTCAATGTATTTCCTAAAACGCACACACTGCTGAAGCTATCTTTATCAGACAAAGGTTTACAGTGTGGCTTTGCCACCCTGAGAAACCCAAGAAGGCCACAAGTGACAACACACACTGACCTACCCATATTAATGTGGAATTTCACTCCAAAATATTAGTGTGAGAAATTTTGCCTGGACTTCATAAATGATTTGTTTTATATATGCCTCTCAAATCAAAAGAGGGAATTTAGGGCACTGCGTATGTGATTGCCCTGGTTTTGGCTGGGAGAGAGTTAAATTTCTTTCTAGTGGTTGCTGTGTTTCAGATTTGGTATGAAAGGAACGTCAATGATGCATATTGTTTTAGTTGTTTCCAGGTGATGTTAATATTTCTTCAAGGACTTTTTTTCAGCTTCCCATAGAAGCTGAAAAGGAGCCTAGAGGGAAGGGTGGAATGGCCAAGGGAATATTCCATACCATAGACATCACGCTCAGTATAGAAATGGGTGTTGGCCGGGGTGGGGAGAATCCACAATCACCGCTTGGGAAAGTACCAGTTCACCAGGCAGCGAGACTGACTGTGTGTCCCTGTTATTATTATCAGTGTTATTTTCTTTTTTTGTTATTATTTCTACTAAACAGTTGTTGCTTCAACCCATGAGGTTTTTTCTCCTTTTCTCCCTCTTTCCCCCCCGTCCTTCTGGGAAGGGGGAAAACTGTGTGAGTGGCTGCGTGGACCCAGCTGCTGGCTGGAGTTAAACCACGACAGTCCTGATGGAGAAATAAGGTTTTAAAGCAGTAAACACTTTGCCTTTATATTTCGATTAATACTACGTTTCTGGCCCGAGAGGGTGGTGGGGAAGGCAGGGCTCTCTCCCTCTCAGAAGCTGCCCCCTTAGAATAGTTTGGCCATTGCCACAAATTTAAAATTTGGCTTCTAAATTCTTGCATTTTAGGAGAGGAGAATTTTTTGGGAAGCTTTCTATCAGCCTTTATGTACTTTGACCACAATTTTTGGGGGCATTTATAGATTAGGGAAAAATCCTTTTAGCGCTCAGAGTAGAGAAGAGGGATGTGAGGAGGTGTCACAGGGACTATGACCACGCAGTCACCAATTCCATCAGCGGGAGCTGGTTCCTGCATGTCTTTTCTTTTTTCCCCTGAGGGGAATGAATCCACATCTCTATACTGATTATCAATGTACTCTGTAAACCAGGGCTCCAATTCACATTTTGCCTTCCTGTAGTGCCCTGACTGCACGTTGGTCTTTTTCTCAATGTCACAGCTCCATTTTAAGAAACAGAGTCCCAACAGTGAGCACATGGTGGTCACATACTTGCATGTCACAAGGTGCTATTTGAGACAAAGCAGTTATATTTTTTAGATAGAGAGACTGCTACAACAGGGGCTTCCTCATTACTGTATTGGACTTTCTACATTGCAAATGGAAAGGATTATTTTCTGCTCTTCTCCCCACTTTCGAGGCATTCTGCAAAAGTTGCTTCTTTTAAATTAAGTGACTTCAAGGCTTGCCAGTCAGTTCCTGGCCTAATTTTGCAACATTTGCAAAGATGTCTCAGATTCTGGAATAAGTAACAAAAACATTTTGGGCTCTCTTATCAGTCGGGTAACACCTTCAGAGGTTTTGATCTCTTTCTGTTTTGTGATGTATTTAAAAAAATGTAAACATTTAAAAACACTTCTGCTGTAATTAACATCACTTCTCTTTTCCTTTTACTCTCATTTTTCAACACTAACTGAATCTCTAATTTACCTCTTTCATCCTGTATACAGCCCTCCTCCTATAATATTTATTTTTTAAAGCTGCCAACACTCCAACCTGTACACACTGATGAATATCACATATATACGTTTCGAGTATCTTTCCAATGAAAAGGTCAGCAGTGGAAGATGGTGCATAAGCCCAGACTCACAAAACCACAATTCTTGATGCAAATTAACCCCCTTTTTATACAGACCTCAAAAAGCAAAGCCTGACTTATTTGAATTCTGTTGCTTGTCAGGCATATGACACCATAAGAATCAAAAAGAAAATTTACACTGATTTTATAAACAGATGAGTTTGTCCTATTTATATTATCTCTTAGCACAAAGGGCATAGCATGTATGCACTGACCCAGTGCAGAGCAGCGCCAAAGCAGAATCTGGAAATGAAGACTTCGATTGTTTTCCTTGGCTCTGGCAGTAGGTACATACAGAGACAACATACAGTCCGGGATATTCGTCTACTAAACTGTTACTCAATCTGATAAATTGCATTTATCCCACCTAGAGCCTTCCCATTCATTCACCTGTACTGGGAAATGAGCCATTGTGCACACCTCCACATGGTTGCTATAATACAATACAGCCCGTTAGAGAAATTTGTCTGACTTCCTCCCAAAATGACACTGGTCAAGACCCTTTGCATTCTCTCTTGATCTGTAAAAATATTTATGCCTGTATATTTATAGTCACCTACACACTTATTCACCTCCAACAGTAGTACCTATGCACACTTGAGTATTTGCTTTAATTCATCCCATGTCACTTATTTCCAGTACCAAGCGTTAACTTCTAACTACTCAGCACAACCGCCAGGTATTTGCTTCAGTAACACTCTGCTGTTTTCATACAAAAAACCAACTTCCTAAAATCAAATTAAATCAGTCTAGGATGTTTGCTCAGTGCTCTTAGATTTGTTATTTCGCAGAGGTACACCAAGAAATTCAGAGATGCTATAGCGATATAAAGCTGTACTGTCATTTGAAATGGTTAACGCACAAGACAACAGAACTGTTCTGAGAAAGAGCAAGAAACATTTCAAACAGTAATTTAAAAGCAAAATTCATGCTTTGCAATACTCTAGGATTTGGCTTTTTAATAAGGAACGAAATTGAAAACAACAAAGTAAAGGCACAGTCCCTCTGATATTGTAGCTGCAGGGCAAACTTCATGGAAGTCTGCAAAGGAAATAAAAAATCATATGCAAAGAAGAAAACCCACATGAAAGACGGAGAGTAGATGAATACAAGGTACCTGCGAGCACAAGGCTGTGAATACATTAGGGGGCTCTCCTTGTCTGAGGTACTAACAACAAAAGCAAAGCTTGTAATTCTACATTCAATATGGATTTATTTTTAACACTTCTTTTTTTTTAATTGTATGTTTTGCGAACTCTCCTCCTATTACGTCTCTCTCCCATGAAGCTGCCACTACTGTAGAAATGTTCAAAGCACGAGTCCTCTTGATGCCTCAGGAACGGTGACAAGCTACTGGAAGATACGATTTTTGAAATACACTTCTTTTTAAATCTCATTACACACTTAACACCCTAACTTATATGACATCATTCATCATGAACTGGCAGGTCGTGCAGAGAATATATGGGATTGTCCAACTTTTATCCAGCACTGTATAAAGCAGGTACTGAAAGCACTTATCCAGGTGTATCTTCATGCCTATCACTGATTTTACGTTAATCAGTGTTTATTAGCCTTAGCTGAGAAACCCGTGATGTTCTGCATCTCGCTGGGCCCTGTGCAGTCTGATGGGGTCCAACAGAAGTTAGAATTCTCAGCACCAAACTGCAAGACTCAAATAGAGCAAATCCTGGGAACGGATGCTCAGACTTCCATGCTCACAACACATCCTGCAGGAGCGGTCCCTGTGCTCCTAGGCACACAGCAATGGGACAATGGCCTAATTTTACTTGCCTAATTTTATCCTGATGTAATACCTTGGTACTCAGTGGAGTTCCTCTGAGTTGATTCCAATGAAGGAAAAGGATTAAAGCCTTGTGAAAGTGAAAAAAAATACTCAACTTCTTCAGGATATTTTACAACCTGTTGTGTTCCATTCCTCAGAAGGGGGTGGAAGGGTTTGTGAAGAAAGTTTTTAAGTTAAAAACACTTGTTCTGCCTAATTGCTGCATTCTGAGTGGTGCCAGCAATGGCTCAGGGAGAGCCACCCCTCCTACACAAGTGAAAGCTCCTGCTCCTACCAAATCTTCCACCTGCTCTCAATACTTTCTCGCCATCGCTATGGGGAAGTATGAGCTGGGGCTTACACTCAAACATGCCACCGCTCAGCTGAGAAGCAGGCACTTGCTGCAGGGCCAGGTATCTTCCTCCAGAGCGCCTTAGAACATTTGACAGCAGAATTTAGGCTCTGCTGTGCCGGAGGTGGGAGAACCCTGCCCTGTAAGAGGGAGCGCCTCCCAGGTCTTACCAAGGTCGTGTCGGTGGGAAGGAGATCACAAGGGGTGCCAAAGTTGGACCCTACAGTAACTGAAAATCCACTCCCTCCTTTCAGCACCAATCTCACTAATTAATGGGATTTCCCTGGTAGGCTTATAGCGTTTTTAGTGAATCGCTTTCATTTATTTGTATTTATTTTTGCAGATCTGACATTTAGTCTGACCTTTTGCATCCAAACGATGCTCTGCTCTCCCAGGTTTTTCCCATATCTGCTTCATCACTGCTTCTACTACAGCAGGAGAGTTTTTAATAGGTTCTCTCTCTATTTACTTTGAAGCCTCCCTTTCCAGATGCAGATGCGAGTAAAACACTGTTGTTATTAGAGGCGCAAGCACAGCGTATCATTCTCCTGCTCACACGTACAGAGGCTCAGTCTTCCTCTCAGGCGCACAGGTAGAGGATAGATCAACACTGTCAGGAGCAGGAAAAGTTCGTGACTTACGTTGACAGTTCCTCGCGTCAAGAGCATCGCCAAAATACCCATCAGCACACCTCTCGCAGTACTGGCCTGTGGTACCTGGCTTACATATCAGGCAGGCGCCAGACAAGCTGTCACAGCTGCCAGGAACTGAGAAGTCAAGGTTGTCATTACACTGGCAGGGCTGGCACGATCCTCCTGGTATCAGAGGTTGTCCAAAATAGCCTTCTGCACACCTAAGGTAAAAGACATCACCAGTTAGAACCCTTTAAATAATCCTCTTACTAGAAATATTTAATTTTGTTGCCTCCCTAATCACCAAAAATGATTTGATCTTCTTTCAAGTATTTCTTAAGTGCATTTTTTTCTCTCTCCCTCCTTCTCCTTTTTAACAGCACTGTAGATACAGTACCAGCTGAAATCCTGCCAGTTCTGCTGGTAATTAGATTGCAGTGGGAGAAAAATCTTGTCACTGGCACTGAAGACGAGACAAAGCAGCAGAAGAAATCTGTCTGTTGGCACACCAGAGGAATCCAGGTCCAGGTTAGAAAGGCTTTGTATTTCAACACATCATCTCTAGATATTCTGCACTCATTTACCAGCAAGCGGGATGATTTTTTCCCCTTTTCCTTAAAAACGTGTTTAGTTTAGAAAACAGGTTGAGAAAGTAATACAGACATAAATTTGTTTAGCTAACAAGATCCTCCCCTGACTTAGCCTTCTCTGATCTACTGCATGGTCAGATTTGTCTAATTAATGGATTGCTAATCTCTGTGTACAGAGAGGTAACAAAAAGATTGCTCATTATCACAGGAACTATGTTGGTGTGTACTATACCTTTCATGGTTTAACAGAGATGTTTAAACATATCAACTTCTTTTCCACCTTGCCCACCAGCAATTTCCTGCGAGTACCGTGTAGAAGAGGTTCGTGAATCTGACCTAACATGAGTGTGTATTTAAAGCAAATTTCTACTCGTCTCACAGCCCATTTCCTATTTATATTCTGCTCTGCTTTTCCTTTCCATTACATTTGCTCACACTTCACAGTAAGAGCAACTCGTAGATAGTGAAGAAAAAGAAGAAAAATTGCCCAGTTGCAGCTAATGAAGTTATTCATGTGCATCTCCGACGATAAACTCCAATTAGTGTAAAGAAACATAAAGCACATTGCATAAATTAATGTTTCCCACTATTTTAAAGTCAGTGTGAACACAGTTTGAATGTACACAGATGCCCTCTCTGCTGTCCAATAGCACTGGGTGGAATGGTCGAGCAAGGATTTTGGGTACCATCCTAATGTGGGGACGGAGAGCTCCACCGTGCTTTCCCTCTTGTCCCTTTATGCTCATCAAGTTCAGCCTTCTCCTTGCCTCCACAGTATCTCATGAAGCTTCCAACTGGCCAAACAACAAAGCCATCGAAACATGTATTAAAGTATTATTCACCATTACTAGCAAAGATTACAAAAATTGTTAATTGAGAATAGGGAAGAAATTATAGTTGAATCGAATTGAACAGTTTTTTTGTAGTAAGATATTACGCAAAGTAGGTTTTTTTTCCATTCTCTAAAAATACCCACAATGCAGACCACAGATGAATAATACGTATAAACAGTCCCATGGTTTGGGTGCACATAAGCACTCAAGCACACAGGTATAATTTCACCATCTAGCCCGCTGTGCTTTACTCCTTTGGCATAGACATCTTTCACAATCACCTCCTCACAGCAACAATATATCAAAATCTTGTCGTTAAAGTAATTCCAGCATTTTCTTTTCAGAACCTGTCATGAATGTAGCCACATATTGTACCTCCTTGTATTCCCTGCAAAGAAATGGGTAAATTTTCCTTGGATGGAGAATATTTCAGCAACCACAAAGGCTGATTTTTAGCTTATTTTTGCCAAAACAATTTGGCTTTTTTTCAGTGATGATATCTCAGTTACAAAGGTGAGCAATGTCTCTTAACAATTAAGAGCCAAAGAATAACTGGATAATTTCTGCAACTATTGTACCTAAAACAGATGATGCATGAAGTTCACCCACGCTTTGCCGAGACATTTCTCAGCATTTGGTATATTTGTCATAAATCTGCATCTTTTGGTCCTACTAATCTATTTGACTTCACTTAATAAGTATTATTTTCCTCTTTCGTTTAGGGGTTAGTTCTGTATCCGACAGCGTTCACAGACTCTTACCAAGCAATTCACAGGAAAAATATGCCAGGGATTTGTGAGACATGCACTGCTAATCATTTCCTTCTATTAATTGCAGGAGACCTTGATAACTCCTTGTCTTCTCATCAGTTTAGACTTTGCTAATTAAAATTAGCACAACCCACTACCATCACACAGCTATGTTCTACTTATATACATACATCATCTCGAATCCAGATTCAAGATGATCCTGAAAGTAGGGGTAAAGCAGTTAAGCTTTAAAGAAAACTGTGTGCACGTACCTATGTGTAAATTATTCCACTTTTTCTCCCACTTCTCCTGAAGTTGCAGGGGAAGATTAAAAAATGCGCTTTCACTAATTTCATTTTTTTTCCCTTCAGGACATTTCCACTTCAGCTACTCTTCTCAGATTCAAAGCGTTACATGTTTAGCAAGGTTCATATTTTAAAAAAAAAACCTCAATAATGTACGTGGCATGGAAAATTTCATTTATGTATTACACAAAATATGTATCTAAATAAATGACTGCTAAGTACAACAGAACATCTCTGAGATGAAAAAAATAAACTATGCTCAGCTTTACTCCCAAATGCAAGTGTGTCTGTGACTGACACTGTTTGGGTTTTTCGGTGCCAAATACAGGGCTACGATATAAGTATCTGTGTAGGTGTGTGTACTGGGTCTGGCTGGGATGGAGTTTGTTTTCGGCATAGCAGTCTGTAGGGTGCTGTGTACGTACCCCTGTATGCACACAAACACAGGCCTATTTGATATATTTCTTAATATTTACGGGAAAGAAACCCTTGAGACAGAGTTAATTTACGCTGCAAATCCAAACACTTTAAATTCTGAAAATACTGGTTTTACAGTTGCTTTGAAACTTCTGTGCATTCACCCTATGTACAAAATTGGGCAAAAGCCCTGCGGAGAAATGGCTTGTGACCACGCAGTTAAAAACCTACACTCAGGTGCACAACACAGATGTCAGCGTTGTACGACCAACTATAAATCTTACATTTTCTAAGGTCAGAGTGTCCGCCTTCGCGAGCTGTAAACAATCCTGCATAACACATCTGTCGTATCAAATCTCCTGACTGTTTGACCCTTTTCCCATCAGCGCTGCAACGCAGACTTGTGCTTCTGGCATCAGCAGAAGAGTTCTATTAGCCAGAAGGAGCCAAGGGACTCTTAAGGGACCTTGGCTGGTGGTACTCGATGCTAGACCTGAGGAATCGGGGGAGTGGGAAGGAAGGACATGACCCAGCTCACCCTTCTCAAAGAATCACAGAATAGTAGGGGTTGGAAGGGACCTCTGGGGATCACCCAGTCCAACCCCCTGCCAGAGCAGGGTCGCCCAGAGCAGGTCCCACAGGAACATGTACAGGCGGGTTTGGAATGTCTCCAGAGAAGGAGACTCCACCACCTCTCTGGGCAGCCTCTTCCAGGGCTTTGCCACCCTCACAGGAAAGAAGTTCCTCCTCATGTTGAGACAGAACTTCCCGTTCTTGTGTCCGTTTCCCCTTGTCTTGTCACCAGGCACTAGTGAGAAGAGCCTGACCCCATCCTCCTGACACTTGCCCTTTAGATATTGCTCAGCATTGATGAGATCCCCTCTCAGACTTCTTCAGGCTGAACATACCCAGGTCTCTCAGCCTTTCCTCATCAGAGATGCTCCATTCCCTTGATTATCTTAGTAGCTCACTGTTGGACTCTTTCCAGCAGTTCCCTGTCCTTTGTGAACTCAGTGGCCCAGAACTGGACACAATACTCCAGAGGAGGATGACCTCCCTCGATCTGTTGGCCATGCTGTTTTTAATGCCCCTCAAGAGACCATTGGCCTTCTTGGCCACAAGGGCACACTGCTGGCTCAAGGGCAACTTATTGTCCACCAGGACTCCAAGGTCTTTCTCTGCAGAGCTGCTCTCCAGCAGGTGACTCCCAACCTGTACTGGTGCATGGGGTTACTCCTCCCCGGGTGCAGGACCCTACACTTGCCCTTGTTGAATTTCATCAGGTTTGTCTCTGCCCAACTCTCCAGCCTGTCTCCCCGCTCCTTAATATATACTGATCTCTCCTAGGAGGAACAGGCCACTGGACCCATATCCATAAATGAAGGAGTGCTGCAGGAGAAGCTGAACTATCACCATTTTGCTTCTTTTCCCTAAAACTGTGTGCTGTTGTCTATAGCAAGACTGTGTGGTTGGAAAATGCGCATCGTGATTCCCTGTAAATGCACCGGGCTCAAAGGACAGCTTTTTCTACACTCTTTCTATGGAGTTAGGGGAGTGTCTGCGCCACCTCATACCCCTTGGGAAAGAGAATCATAGAATGGGTTGGGTTGGAAGGGACCTTAAAGTTCTAACTCCCTGCCATGGGCAGGGACATCTTCCACTAGACCAGGTTGCTCGAAGTGAGCAGTGAGCAATGGAAGAACACAAGGCTAATTTGCTGGTGAAAAGGATTAAATGGCAAAGCTGGGCTTCCAGTACAATTCTAGATATGTGGTTGCTCCCAACAGAGTCTATATCTGCAATTATTTTGATGGTGTTATGAGCTGGACCCCTCAGAACACTGAGCAATTTTGGCAACATTTTCCTGACAGGTTCTAGTGAAAGAAGGAGCTTTTTTTTTTTTTTTTTTGACATTTTACAATTCAGGTGTAAAAATAAATAAAAGATCTTGTCTCCCTAGAGATTAGAGGATGATTTTGGAGGCCAAATAAGTACAGTACTCCATATGCTCACTTCATGATACTTGGTACTTCATGATAATTTAGGACCGTTCAGTTAACGAATCATGTGGCTCAGATCACTTGTCACTTTGCAGTTGCTAAAATGAAAGAGAATTTCATGCAAACTCTTTTAGCAATTATACAATCGCTATTAATAGCAAAAGGCAACACACTTTCTCCTGTTCATAATTATTGACAGCTGCGGGCATTTCCAAGCAACTTGTTACAATTAAAAGCAAATAGTTGTATGAGCATTGGAACTAATGGCCTATTTTCCAATGGATTTATATTTTATGGCTAGAAGGCTGAGGGCTGATTATTTGCTGCAGGATGTTACTATTCAGCGGGGAGTAATCCCTCAGGCTACAGCGGTGCTTTTTCCTTGCCCTGTGAAAGTTTTCTTACAGGCAGAACAGTTAATAATCTCTCTGTGTCTCTCTCGTTCCCTCTCTCTCTCATGTATTCTCTGCTGTTTAATCAGGTGTGAGTTCACACAGTGTTCTCCCCTTTAGCTATGACATGTCCTGATCTATTAACCTCTATTCAGCCACTTCTTTCCATGAAACCTTCAGGAACAATTATTATCTTGGAGACGCCTTACCCTTCTGTTAAATTTGGTTGAAATGGACCTACACGTTCAAATGCCTTTGCGGGCAGCCAGAGAGACAAGCACAAAAAGATCACAGCAGCTCAGGAAATCAGGCTAAAATCCAGTCCTACCACTTATTCAGATTCTGTCCTCCTGCATCTACAGCCTCTGCTCCACTCAGAAATAGCACTTGTTGCTAATGGAAGCTGTCGATGACCTTGCATTGACAAACTGCCACCGAAGTGCTCTTGATGTGATTTATTCCTGCCGTCATTAACTTCCCAGCCCACTCGTTGAAAGAAGATGATGACTTTCCAGACAGGAAAAGCCAGGCAGAAATAGCAGGCAGCGGGAGCAGACCCAGTGAGCAGGGGTGGGAGCAGGCGACAGGCTGCACTCTCGCTTTAGGGCAGATACAACAACAGGGGATTTAAAAGGAAGTAGTTGTAAATTGGGAAGGCAGGACTAGGGGGTGACTCACAGAGTACGGTCAGGTTCCTGCTTTTTTGGTTGGCTCTTCCTCTTGGTCCATTCCGCCTTTTCCACATCCCTGCCTGAATATTGTAAGTCTTCATTCAGAAGCCTTACCGTTTTTTAGGGTTTCATAGAATCACAGAATCATAGAATTTCCTGGGTTGGAAGGGACCTTTCAGATCACCCAGTCCAACCGTCAACCCAACGTTGACAAAACCCATCACTGACCCATGTCCCTCAGCACCACGTCTGCCCGGCTTTTAAATATCTCCAGGGATGGGGACTCCACCACTGCCCTGGGCAGCCCATTCCAATGCTTGGTAACCATTTCAGTGTAGAATTTTTTCCTAATATCCAATCTGAAACTCCCCTGGCACAACTTGAGGCCGTTTCCTCTTGTCCCATGGCCTGTTCCTTGGGAGAAGAGACCGACCCCCCCTGGCTACACCCTCCTTTCAGGGAGTTGGAGAGAGCGAGAAGGTCTCCCCTCAGCCTCCTTTTCTCCAGGCTGAACACCCCCAGCTCCCTCAGCCGCTCCTCACAAGACTTGTGCTCCAGACCCCTCACCAGCTCCGTTGCCCTTCTCTGGACCCGCTCCAGCCCCTCAATGTCTTTTTTTGTGGTGAGGGGCCCAAAACTGGACACAGTCCTCGAGGTGGGGCCTCAGATTTTATTTTGGAAAATGCTGCAAACAACTCATGGAAGTGCTAAATGGCAAAAGTCTACTAAGAAACAGAAGTGCCATGTTTTCATGCCCTGTAAATGTCTATCCAGGCATCAGACAGTTATCTGGCTCCCCCAGCCCCTCTTAAAATGTGTCATTTTCAGGGTCACAGGGGACTGGGATGATGGAGCCAAAGCCAGTGCTGATTCATCATGACTTCCCAACGCCGAGCAGAGGTCCCCTGGCACACTCACGGCTCCTGAAAGCTGTCCCGTCCACGTGAAACCCCCGGAGACCAGAGGCGTGTGGACACAGTGATGATATCCCTCACTAGACACTCTCACCCCCCGCAGAAGGGAGTTCCCGGGAGCTTAGCACCGGTGCTCACATGAGCTTTGGGCTTCATCTAAATTCTCCGTACCATCCTTTCGGAATAACAGCATGTAAGAGGGGGAGAGAACTTTCTCTCTCAGTACTAATGTGTCACTCAGACCTGTTGCAGCCAAAGACAGACTAGACTTTTTTTTTTTTATTATTTGTCTTTTGTATAGGTAGGAATAAGTGTAGGAAATACATACGGAGCTTTTTCTATGCATTTGAGAAAGAATTATTTTTTTGTCTTTAAAACCCAGCTTGTTCTCCTTGCTAAATAAAGACTGCAACAGGAAACTAGAAGCAACAAAAATGCAAAATAATCTTTCTAAAAATAATTAAAATAATCCAATAAGTTATTAGAAGAGCTGTATTTTCACTGCACATTACCTTCTCTAAAAGAGGCATCGGTAATTTATTGCATATTTGTTTCACCATGCTCTAAACATTCCAACGATAAGAGATAAAATAATTACAAAAATCTCAGAGGAGTGACAGAAAAGCTAGAAGCAGCCTTTAAAAAAAATAAAATAAAAGACTCTTACTTCTCAGTAGATGATTCTTGGAAGTTTTGCACTTTACCATAAAGTAATAAAACAGGCACTGGGAACATACAAATGCATGGACGCAATATCAGAGGAAGATGCACAGGAATTTCTTCAGTGAGTTTGAGAACACGGAGGAGGGGACAAGAAGGGGAAGCAATAAAAAGGCAGATCACTTCCATGTGATCAATACTTTTGTTCCAGCTCTCATATGGTTCAAAGCACGGCGCTTGCTTACCTTTCACAGCGTGGTCCCACGTACCCAGGCAGGCATTCATCGCATATTAATCCACGACTTCGGTCAAAGTGGCACGTCGGGCTGAAGCTGAGTTGTTGGTTTTGGGTAAGAAGAGGGACAAGAAAAAAAGATAAAGAAAAGATGGTCAGCAGCATCGCTCAATTCCCACTTCAGAGATCGTTCATTTGCCAAACAGTGCTCAGGAAAAGTGATTCTGGTCTAGGACATGGGGCTTAAGTTTGACTCCAGCAAATTGAATTTGGAATGACTCTGCTATTTCTGCGACACTGAATATAGAGTAACGGATGGCAGCATCCCAATAGCCTGTTATTACGGGACCTGAGCCTGCCACCGAGTGGGCTGGATACCATTAAAAAGGCAGGAATGTACAGCTGTTTGTTTGTGCCCCCCAGGGCCCGGCAAAACAATCTGTGCCATAATGTGCCCCCTATATAAATCTTTCGGACGGACAACTTATTTGAAAGCTCAGTTAACTTTGTGGATAACCGACTGTGGAAGGAACACAGCGAACGAGAAAGAGGAGGGGCACAAAGGGAAATATCTGGTGCAGCTCCCAGAGAGTGCATGTGAGTAAATCAAGTGCCAGTGACCTCAAGCAACTGGCCAGACAGGCACGCTGAAGATTAAGAATAGCTTGCAGAGTAGAAAGCTTCACCTCTGTGCTATGCTCTACTTATTTTTAGCTGGGTTTTTTGGTTGTTTGTTTGGTTTTTTTAATAAATAAGGATACCATAGGCATTTGCAAGGTCCATCTCTCAATGTGTTTAACTCCGAAATGTGCTCCTTCACTGTTTAACATTTTGCTTTCCATAATCTTTCCGCCTTAACACATTTTTGTGAGGAAACCTCCTGAAAGTCTAAAAAACACCCCACAGAAGAGAAGGCGACCTGTTCTTCTATCATTCTGGCATGATTTTTAGGGACAGAGACTTACAAGCACCTTGATAGGGCCTCATCTAAATAATGGTAATCAATTCTGGTCAATGAAATAGAAAAATAGAAAAAGGAAAATAAAAAAAGAAAGGAACGGAAGGAGGTGCGTAGTGGGGGGACTGTTCACAACAGGAAAACAAAGCACCTATCTGAAAAGACGACGTAAGGTAGGAAAACAGAAGTTGAGAAGGAATATAATGGCTCTAACAAAGACATCGGAAGGAAGGCACATTCAAGGTAAAAGTTCATGCTACAATAATAACAACAAATAGATATAATCTGACCTCAGATAAATTAAAGCAGGACATACAATAGAAGTTTCTGGAAAATCATAGGCACAGGGAAGACAGAAAAGCTTAATTAGGATGGGGTATCGTAATTGCCTGCTGGTGATTGGACCCCACTTCTCCATCCTACCATCTGACCTCAGTTACACTTTATTCTGTTTCTGTTATAGATTGTTTCAATATGTAAACACCCTGTATAAGGCAAGTTATCCCACAGACACAAGAGATCAGTAAGAAAAATGTAGGAAGGTCAGGTCCAGTAAACACAGGTGCTGGGATTTTCTTCTCTTCCATAAGGATTATGTTTGTTCTGTTTTGCAATGTCATTCAATTAAGAACAGATTCACAAATGCATGAGGAGGCAGTTGAAGAAGCAATGATTGTTCATTCTATTTTTAAATAGCAATGAAAGAAATTTTCAACTGAGGCACACGTTATCATGGAATCTCAGCAGCAGCACCTGACTTATTTCAAATGAGACCCTGCTTGTCAGTCCCAACCTGGCTCTTTCTAAGAGTTACAGGGGAAACTTTGTAGAGATGCCATCGCAGCTCATTACAGCATCGCACAAGATCAACTCTACCACAGTTCCATCAAGAGCGCTGAATTCAACTGCATACATTTTAAAGATAATAATAATTAAGTATTTCTTATTACTAAGCAGTAATAATGAATAGCAGGATTTCCACGTTTTAGGGGTTACGCTCAGATTCTTCCTCTGACTTAATAGTCACTCCACATCTCAACACTAATCATTAATATATTGAGAAATTGCCATTTGCATACTGTAAAGGAAATAAGTGAGAGCAGGGTGAGAAAAAGAACAGTTTATCTTTCTGGTTACCTAGAATTTCATTACTCACTAGTAATAAATACTACAGAACAGTGTGTATTGATCTGTCAAAACAAGCTTCAAAAACTCTTAGTCCCTCTTGATTCATCACCACTCTTTCAGTTTTTACTTTGGTATCAATGGGATAAGTACAAATACACAGTGTGGGTATATATGTGATAGGCCTATGGTAGAAGACAGGGCTTCCTAAATGCTTACAAGTATGTCACAGAAAACATCTCTTGGGAATAAGTTTCTGATTTAATTCTCCAAGAAAAGATTAAAATTCTGAGATCAACCCGAATTCCCAGTTCACGTGCTATGAGTTTACTTGTGACCTGCCCAGGCTGAGTGAGATATCTTCTATCTCCCATTTCCAGTGATAAAACATTCCTCTTCGGCTCCATTACCCATTTTAAATTTATTGCTACTTCAAGAGAAAAGCAGTAATTGTCCTAGACGTCTACAGTTGGTAGAAAGAATGATACAGTAGCATGACTGGTAATTTCTACGGGGAAAAAAACCAGCTTATTTGAAACTCCCTAAAGACTAAGAATGTTAGAACAGTTTGTAAGAGTGATGCATTAACGAGAAGAGCTAAGATGAAGTCAAGTGTGTGCTACATAAGCCATTTATAATACGGGTATTGATCTCATTTGCATCATATAAGTACAGATATGGAGATATACGCCAAAAGAGGAAACTATAGCCCAGGATCTAGAAAACAAGCTTAGAAAAGTTAATTTTATTTTCCTGATTTAGTTCTTTTCTGACATATGGCAAGTCACTGATCACCGTTGAGCTTCAGAGGCAGTTTTATGACTGGCTTCAATGATTGCGTATGGAAACCGCTGCCATTAGGAAACAGGAGAGGGAACGAGCAGCCGTTAAATCAGCTGAGGTTAACTATAGATCAGCCCCACCACCACCACATTTCCAAAGTGATACAACAGTTCTCCTCCACCTTATGCGGCATCGCAAAGAAAAAGATTCAGGTGCTGTGCAAACAGTGATGAGAACCGTTATGATGTCATAAAGAAATGACAAAAACCTAATTTCTTAATAAAAATATATCTCAGAGATTTATTATATGGACAATATTCTCTATGCACCAGGAACTTAGTATGAGGCTTAGAGACCTACAGATGCCCTGCCATGCCACGTTAGGAATTAAATACTACAGGAATTAAAATCTATAATAGACAGCTATTTCTACTTGCTTGTACATAAATCAGTCCCTTGTTAGGTTACTGAGAAATACCATGGCACATACTACAGCTGCACAGTGACACGAGCTTGGTAGAAATTTCTTATTTTTCATGTGAAGGATGCGTGAAGGAATCTGAATTGTTTACATATATTAGCCCTAGCACAGCAAACTCCCTGCCAACTCAGTAAGAAAGAAAACCAACTATTTTAACAGCCTTCAGGAAACACATTAAATCTTTAACAACCTCCTTTTTTCCCTCATAAACAAACTTAATAATTAGTCTCGAACTGTAAAGTCATGAAAGCCCGAACCTTACAGGGAGCTCTACAAAGCCTGAGGATGTTGTTCACGGTTTTGCCATTGTTCATTTCAGAAATAGGAAGCCATCGCACAGCTCTAATGCCGGGCTAAACCCTCGGGTTCAGCTCTCCCACAAGTTCACAGTTCAAGAACATCTATATCGTGTTTGTTTTGTACCTATATTTTGTAAGAAAACTAAATATTAAAAAGGGGAGACTCTCTTGTTCAATTTCAAAACAGGGAAGTAAAGCAGGCAGAACTCTGCTGAATACCTAATAGAGGGCTCCAGGCATTTTGCCAATAAAAATGTCAAGTCAATCTATTTGACTTGGTTTGTTGCACATCTGCACAAGATATAAACGTGATAGTGTTTTTTCCTGCTTTGTCAGAAAAGTGTTCTCAAACAAGAGAAAGAGAATTAACTAATGATGCAAGGAAACACTAAGTGTGTGAAAGCAATGAGGGCGTCAGGGGAACCGTGCCTGAGCAGCAGACGTGAGAAACCCTTGTATATCCAATAACACCAAGGGGAGAGCTGCGGTAACAGGAAGGCAGGGGCACATTCCACAATCCCCTGGGATTTCTGCGAAGTGCTTAGATTATTCCTGCCCCCATCAGTGCAATTTTAAAAGGACACAATGCTACTGGAGGCAACAGCGTTATCCCGAACTACTTAAGTGCAAAATCTGGTTCATTTGTGCCTTTTTTGGCACTTCACCATCCAGATGATGGTCTCTGCTTCACTTGCACCTTCAGAGCTCCCTCTCTGTGCAGGTGCAGCCATGCATTTTGTCCCGCAAACGTTAAGAAGCGCTCTTTATACTCTTAAATAGTAAAGTGCATTTCATTGACAGAATCCGGCTTCTGTTTCAGGGAAAAATGGGGTGAAATAGAAGACGTAGGGCTGAAAGGAAAAAAACCAAAAATACTCCAGTGGATTTATCAGCTCGTATAGCTGTTTAAAACCTGGGATGGGGCAGCCTCTGTGTATCGTTTACAGTCTTCTGGTACTATCCTCCAATCCTTCAGAAACGCCTGTACGGACTAACAGTGATTCTCTCCAGAAGGGAGCCACTTCCAGTTTGTGGCTGGAATTTGAGCAGGCATCAGTGACCCCTGCAAACGAGTCAGACACGGACCCAACAGCTCCTGATCTGCCTGAACAACTACTGTACCTGTCGCACCTCAGCAGCTCTGCTGGTGATTCCTGCCCCAGGGCTCCTTTTCTCTGAGGCCACACTGGATGGCACAAACCAAATGCTCTAATCCAAACTGATACACAGAATTTCCATGTTTTAATATGCACGAGAGAATTTAACCAGACAAGATTCAGAACAGTCTTCTTCAACTACATCACACCAAATGATTTTGCTATTGTTCTTTTCCAGGCACTGGCTAGGCCAAAACCGATGGAAAAATGTTCAAGCCACTTGGTCGATTAAACTGTAGGCAGCAAGTAGCACAGACAAGCTTTTGCCATGAAGAAAACGTTTGTTCTTAGATCAGAGTTTTGATTAACTTTTCACTATTATTTTTATTTAATAACACAAATTTATAGTGATTATTCTGAGATACGCTGACAAAATATTTTCACTTGCAAGATCTAAGGCTGAATTTACACTCCAACCAAATCAACATTCTCACTGAATGTTGACTGGAAGAAAAGGAAAATTAAAATCACAAGAAATCACTATTTCACCTGATCAAGATACATTGATTTTAAATTCAATTATTAAAAGCCCTCACACGTCAAATCTGTAAATTCAACTTTAAAATTACAAACAACTACTCCTAAGGAGAACAGAAAAGTAAACGCTAGTTATTGATTCAAAGAGCAATCATCCAAATTCTGTGTTGCTCTTTCTAGCTTAGCTTCATCCAGCTTTTCTCTTGATCTTTGCCTCTCTGAAACTACGTAGTCTGGGCAATCGTAAAAAGAGAATAGAAGTTTATATTGCAGAATATATTATTTGATTAAAACACAAAAAGTGTAAATTTAAAAGTTATGCAATTTACTGAATGAAAAAGTGTAATATGTCATAAATATACATCTTACTTGTTAGAAGGTATATTCAAGGGACAAGCACACAACTGACAATCTTCAGCTGTCCCTTTAGTGGGATCCCCATAGAAGCCGGGAAGACATCGATCACAATACGGACCAGCTGTGTTGTGTTTGCAGTCCTAAACGGAAGGTGAAAAGTACAAATTCACAATGAGAGAACTTAAATATGGAAAACCCTTTGAGGTCATTCACCCAGCCCGTCCTCGCAAAAGGACTGGAAGAGGTCTGCAGCATATATTCTGATTTTCTGCTGCTGGTTGAGAAGCAGCTCTAGAGGTTAGATGTCACAGCCAGTGATTCATACGCTTCAGGTATTTGTGTTCTTTGGAATAAGTTTTCTCTATGTGAAACAAAAAGAATTTTTAACTGTAGACCTTTATCTTTCCACCATACAACAGCCACATTATTGTTTTAGCTGGCTTAAAGAAAAACAACCTTCAGAGCAGCACAGAACAGGTTTAGTATTGTGGTCTCGCAACAGGCCTTATTTTGTGTCAAACAGTTTGGAGATGTTGATCCCAGAAATACAGCTCAGACTACATAAGTTATAAATATGAATTATTACATTTCCCATCTACGTGCATTAGCTCATTTTACAAGGTATATGGCTAGCAGTATACTAAATATGTTTGTGAAAAGTAGCAAAGCCTGAATTACTAAATTAATACTTGTTTGCCAGAATAGCATCCAGACTCTATTTTACGAGTAGAAACAAGGATGAGTATATCGTATACTGGGCCCTACCTGACAGTCTGTGTTCCCTGCGTGACAGTTTATCTGAGCGTATGAAACACCCAACATAAAAATGGCAGCACTAAATCTGCATTTTTTGTATATAACCTGATCTCAAATTAAATGATCTTTTGGCAGAACGGGAATTGGTCCTGTGAGAACAGGCTTCCCACGAGGACTTATAAGAACCAAGTTTTAAAGAGTAATTGCCCCTTCTAGTCTTCTTCCCCCTCACCATATAGGATTTAGAAATTCTAAATAATTTGGCAGGATCCATGAGAGGCTCAGCAAATCAGTTTTCTGGCTTAAACTGTTTCCTTTTTTTTGCCAAATTTTTAGCATACCACACGATTCCTTTCAGTGCTATTTGCCACAAGATACCCAAGTGTGGCCCTTTCACAGTGTAAAAACAGAGAAAGCAGGAGAAATGGTTTGGGCTCTTAAATGCCATCTTGATGTGCTTGGGTACAGACTGAAAAAGCATATGGCAACTTGGAAAGACTAAGATGAAAGCCACGAGAGAGATTTTATTTAATGGGGTGTGCTCTGCTCTGAGTTACGACAATGGGCCACGTCAAATCAAGAATGTGTTGAGGGTTGTTGTATTTTTAAAGGTATAGGTATTTCCAAAGGTGTAGGTGTTTTTTAGAGGTGTAGATATTTAATTTAAAACATTTTTAAGAAGACGTTACATTTTTTTTCTCATTTTAATAAGTTGTGCATATGGCACTGCATGATATTTAACAGCCTTACTGTCTGGAAGACATAATGTATCCTCAATAAAGAATTTTAAAAATGGCACTATTCTAAGGAACACTGATTTTTTCTTCTTGACCCTCCAGGACTGCAATTATTTGTACAAAATTTTTTTGCACTATGCTCTGTGTCGCCAGGCCCACACATTTGGGCAGCTGAAAAAGCACAATACCCGTTTCAGTCCTGAGCACACTGGAGTCAAAAGCATCTGTCTCCAGAAATGCTGTTTGCTGGTTCAAAGGGTGCATTCTTATTGCTTGTGTGTACAATCAGTACATCTTCGAGATGGGAGCATTAGTCACAATATTGTATTTTCACATATTTGGTAGATTGTGAGCTAATACCAACTATTGAGACTCTTAGTAAAATAAAATTATGGCCTTAGAACCATCAGCTGTTAAATTCTACATCATTAGGTGATTTAAGTCCAGTTGATTGTTACTTCAAGTGCTGCCATGCAAAAAAACTCTACTGGCCACACTGACAAAGTAGCTGGGAACATCAAGATATGCTTTTTAAAGATGTGACAAAAATAATTTAAGTGTTTCAAAAGAAAAATCCTTTGCAATTCAACTTCTTTAAGGCATCATGTCAAATTATTTGTACTTTTTCTGAATTATTCTTTTGTGTTAAGTTTAGCTTTAAATATCCTCAGATGTATCTTAATGTTTTTGAAGAATAGGAACAGCTTATATGTCAAGGATGTTGTTAAAGTGAGAGGAGTTAACACACTATTTTAAAGCTACACACCACTTCCAGAGGGGTATTTGGAGTTTCTGCTTTTTTTTTTTTAAGTAAAAGACAGGAAATCTTCCATTTTTCATGTTCGTAGAAACACCTGATTATTTTGTGTGTCACAAGACTGAGTATAAAGAAGATCATGATCAACTGTCCCTAACCTGCTCAGTACATTATATATTCTTTCTTTTTATTCTCTTGGAAATATAGTTTGTTCCAGCACATTGATCTAGTGGTTTTGGTAAAATCAACGCCTAGTTCCATAGATTCATAGACTGTGGCCAGGAACGATTTTATGCCCAAATCTTTATGTTTTCAAATTCCAGGTACTGGATCTCAAACTGTTTTGAATTCATGAATTTTTCCAGACATCTTTTATCTCCAAACATCATTAAACTTCAGTTAGACAAGCTCTGAGGCAGCAAGACTATGGGATTTGTTTTTCTCCAAGATTTTATGTGTAACTCAGACCTTGTTGCCAAGGACTTTATGGATGATGTCCTGGAGTGTGTTTTTGCCCATTTCCTACCAAGCCAGCTCTCCTTGTCTCCAAAGAAACCAAATGGAAATTTTTATGCCCAGTATCAGGGAACTCTAAATTCACACTGAAATACACTCCTGCTTCGCTGCGTGTGCAGCTGAGTGTACCAGGATGGAAAGAAATAGAATAGAAGGCTGGTGATGAAAATAAAACTTTAGTCAGGGAGTATGACTGAGTCCCAAGATAGTGCCTTTGGCTGCTGCCCTTCCTTGGGATATCTGTCACAGAGACAGCCAGGGACACTGATAGTTTAAGCTAGTTAAACAAAACCTATTTTAGTGCCTATTTTAGATGGCTATTTTAGTATATTCCCTGGCCATTTAGACCAGACAAAGGTATTATCATAGAATCATAGGATGGTTTGGGTTGGAAGGGACCTTAAAGATCATCGAGTTCCAACCCCCTGCCCTGGGCAGGGACACCTCCCACCAGACCAGGTTGCTCCAAGCCCCATCCAGCCTGGCCTTGAACCCCTCCAGGGATGGGGCAGCCACAGCTTCTCTGGGTATTGAGTCTTTGGAAGCATGAATATGCTCTTCCAGCATTTTCAAACTTACTTAACATCAAGCTTACATGGGTAATTCCCTTTTCTTGGTGTTATGAATGCAATCAGGATGTTGCAGAGGCTTTATGTAATTTTCAGCCGCGGTTCAGCCTGTACTGCAACAAGCTTGGGATCTATCATGTTGTTACTGTGTACATGAAGATGGGTGAAGGTACTTTGTGGCTGCTGTGAGGAACACTATCTAAGCACATGGCCACCAGCTCGGACACTGGCCTCAATCTACATGGTATATGCTTTTAACACATAAAGGAATAAAATACAAACCAGGGGACAGCCCGCTTTGCAATTTGAGCTTATACTAGGGGAGAAAGATCTGCACTCTCTGAGCTTACTACCAGGAACCTAGTGTTCTGCAAGGCATGAAACACCTTGAAATGTGTTTGCTTTTCACAAGGTTTGGGTTTAACCAACCTCCTAAAGCTACGGTAAATGTGTGTGTGTAACACTACAAAAGAGGATTTCTGACTGTTAGAACCTGCCCTCTGTACCAAAGCAGTTTGTATATCACAATGGTAACGAGAACGATAGATCATGCAGCTCTATATGGTTGCTGCGGGGATCAAAGGGCTTTGCAGGTTACTGTGAGATATGCGTTAAAATGAGCTTTTTATACAGGCCTGTGTCGAAGCAGATGATTTGAGCTTTTATCATGAGTCAAAAACATATTTCAGCTGCTTTTCAACTACATTTCAAAGCTAAGGAAGAGCAAAAAGAAGTATCATATCAGTAAATTAGGTGCCTAAATTGTCTGTTGTATTACTGAAAAAACACCATGAATAATAATCAGGCGGCCAAAAGGCTGTGTAAACCTCAATAGAAAGAATACCTTTGATGTGAAACATTTCTCTTTTTCAGCATTCAGACTTCTCTCTCTTTCACTTCAAAAGGCTTATGATCCAAATTGAACAGCAGCATTTAATAGCCTGCATGGATACTAACCCATCCAACTTCACTAACAGCGTTTTCAAAGCAAGCTGCAAGGAAATCCAGAACTGATTTTAAGCTCCCTGCGCGCCTCTTCTTTATGGGATGATCTAGTATAAGCTCAGACAGAACACATAAAATACGGAATGCTTGATAATGCATATAGATTAAAGTGCATTTTCGACTGGTTATTTTCCACTTCCCTGTCAGCGTCAGGGTTATCTTTACACCAGCACCCTCCGAACATCAGAAGGGGGAGCTCTGCTGTCTCAGCCAATGGTTCACATCAGCTGAGAAGTGCAAAAGCAGGACAACGTGCGACCGCACGGCCTCCTCTCACATCCTGGCCAGAGAGAAAAACAAAGAGGGAACTTGTGCAAGGGCTAAAACCTGGAGACACGGAAGCAAAAAACCTCAGAACTCACATCTGGCTTCACGCCCCCAAGCAAAATAGTCAATAGTTACGATATACCTTCAAACGGATTCTCCTCTCCCTTTCCATTCTGTTAATTGGTTATATCCCACACTGATGTGAAAGACAGCAAAGCTGGAGGCTGCATTCATTAATGCAATAAATTTTATCTTTGTTGAGAAACACAAATCCACATTACCCTTGTAATAAACATTTTCACTGCATGTAAGTGAAGGATTCAAAACGCAACTGTCATGTCATACATATTTTTCATCCGAGGTACTTCTTTAAGGCGCACAGTATAATTAAATTGAGAATCATTTAAAGCTTCTATTCCTGAAAAAGCAATTTGAAAAAACCACTGATCCACACATTAAGGGTATCTTGTTTTGCACTGCAATGCAATTAAACATCTTGTATGGGCAAAACAGGAAGACCAGTGATAATCCTAAGTGCCAAATTACACTGAAAAAAGCCTGAATTTTCAGTTTGGATTTTTCCCAGCAGCTTTTTCTTATGGAAATAAAAGGGAACATTTAGAAACATGCACAATACAGAGTCTGCTTGAAATTCTGCAGGGAAATGAGAGTATGATATCCCACTAAACTGGCACTGGCTCAAATTGTGTTTCTGCAAGACTAATGAAATGAGAAATGTTGTTTCAAGCTTCATGCCATGTCAGACAATATGAAACTAAAAATGCCCTTGAGTTAATCAGAACAGCCTATTCAGCATAATTCACCCACTCCAACAGGCTACTGAATGGGCTGCAAATAGTGATGTGCTGGTAGGCTTGCTATGGATAGTATCAGATTTAATTGCTGAATTAGGAGGTAACTACAGAAAATCTCCATAGCCTATTAGAAAAAAAAAAGTTGATTTAGCCAAAATCATATACTTTTATTATTTTTAAAGTACAATTTGTGAAGTGTTTCTTAATAAATTTCTTCCTTTCTTTAAGGTTTAGTAGGAATTTAGATGAAGGATTAACAGTATCTTCTTGTCATACTAGAACTGAATTTGCAAAGTTACCTGCTTGATACTATAAACTAAATACACTGCAGGAGACAGATGGGAGGTAAATCCTGCGGGTTAGAAAACTGATATATTTGCTGCTTTCTGCATGCCACACCTTATACTAATGATTCTATTTCAAAACATAAACATAAACCCTATTCCTTTTGTTTAACTGTAGAAGCCACCATATCTTGGTGTGAGAGAATCCTTAACTTCAGCAACAGTTCAAGATCTCTTCAGTTAATTGCTGTTTTTTTCTCCTTGGATATTTAAGATCTCAGAGGTTGTTAATTCAATTGCCCAGGTATATCGAACTGACGTTAGCCATTTCCATCAAGTTTTCTGCAGTGACACTTACCAGGCATTGCCCTGTGATATCGTCACACAGGTCTGCGTGGCCAAAGCATGTACACGGTGCACAGATTCCACCAAAAATCGTGCCATTCACACGCCTGTGTCGGGGCCAGCAAGACTAAAAGATAAATTAGATAAAAAGTTAAACTTTTGCTTGAACAGGGAAAGGAATGTGATTTTTAAAATATTGTTGAATTTGGTACTTGCATATACAAAAACGTACTCCTCAAATCTATAAAAATACCAACATTTCTCTAGAAAGATGTTCTTCCTGGTGCTATGGCTTTGCACTGACCTCAGCCTTACTGGCAGGAGTGAGATTAGAGGAAGCCTTAACTTGAGCATCCTGCTGAAATGGTAAAATAAAGCAGAGAAATGAAGAACTGAAGTATGACAGCATCAAAGCAAGAGGTACAGATTGAAAAACAGCCAGCAGGCAAAATACTGAAGAAGAGAGAAGGAGGGAAGAAAACCCCCAAACAACAAACACCTTTTCTGAGAAGTTCAGCTGCAAAGATCGATTAAAATACCATTTAGTCTTTCTTGTTTGGAGTCTAACGAAAGGCTACACTGAAATAAAGCACAGTCTGAAAACAAAGCCATCCTTTCATTTATAAATTATGCTTCTTAAATACGAAGTACAGTCATTTCCCTTTAAGAAGGTGCCGTGAATTTATTTTTTTTTATTGTCAAATTCAGATCAATACTAAACGCATGGCCAGCTTTTCCTTAGAAAAGGTGACATCGTACAACTGTGATTCATCAGCGAAAATTCAGCTATTCAATTGCTCCATAATCAGATGCCAAGCAGCAGTCTTCCTTTCTATATATCTCACAAATGGCTTTATAGTTTTTGCAAACTCGCTTTCCTCAATAAGACTGTTCGTGTGATCCATGGATTTTGCATAATATAAAAAACTACATGATGGAGTGCTGACCTTCAAAAACACCTGGCTCATACAAAGAGGAAGCTGTGCAGAGATAGAATACTAAAAGTATCATTAAATTAAGAAAATCCCTTCCCCTTCACATACATTCTCCACAAAGGTAACAAGAACAATCTCCTTTATAAAAATAAGGACAATGTCCCTTTTTGTCTTACTCCTGCAAAATGTGAAAGTAATTTGAAGATTAATCGAAATTATTCTTTTAAAAAGCCATTCCAAAACCTGACGAATTACCCTTATTTTTCCTTCTTTTCATTCTAACAAAACCCATAAATACTGGAAATTAAAATTCAGAGTTATAAAATCTAGAAAAGAAAAACAGGTTAAAAGAAATGGCCCTATTTTTTTCCCGTGGCATGAGATGCAACTGCTGAAGCTGTTTCTGCATAAATCTATAAATCTTTTTCTCTTTCAATTATTCTGAAAAGAATGATCTCCTGCACATATATACATGATATTGCACAAGATAAGGCTCTGAAAGTCACTAATTCTAAGGATTTAGACCTGGAATATCAACAGCAAGGCTTAGAACAGAACTAAGATAAAATTTACAGATTGGGATCTTAAGAAAAGAAATGATGGAACATTTAGAAGGCAGGAAAGTTCTTCACTACCACAGTGATGCAAATTCAACACAATTTCTTCCACAGTGGGAGTAAAAGAGTCGATAGCAAGGGAATAAATCTGGTGGAGAAGATCCACATCAGCAGAGCAGAGTAACTATCACAAATGAGTCCAACTGGTATTTCAAATTTAAAGTTTGATCTGTTTTACCTCTGCTCATGCAATGGTGTGTTCAGTTCTCAGATACACTAGCACAGACATAACAATTTTCTTTGACTAGAATCTTACACAAAATTAATTCCAAGTTTGTGTGACAGAAGAATCTCATAAGAAACAGCATATTTAAAATTGTCATCTGAAGACATATTGTGCCAAAACATTCACATTAAGAGAATAAATAAATAGGTTGGTTTTAGTGCTGTGGCTTCTGTCCCAGGTACCGTAACATCAATATGCTGAAAACAAACACATAAATTCAATTAAATTAAGAAGAGAAAATGAAATGGAAAAGCTGCACAAAATCAATAAAAAAATTGAACTCTGCTAGGTTGAAACTGGAAGAAGCAAAGCGATGGACAAGGCCAAAAGTATCCAGAAGAAACAAATATGGTATTCCAAAAAAACCCACATTTTCAATTTGCCTTTCCATGCTTTCTCAAGTGCTAATTTGCCCAGAATTCTGAAACTTCACTGTTGTGTTGGTTTTTTTTCCTTGCCTGTCCTTGTTATAAAAAGCACAACCATTTACTCAGAGCATTAAAATATTTCCCGATTTTTTTCTATCAAGCACAATTGTTCAATGTGTAATCTATGTTGAACATCTGCTACGAAAGCCTCATGAGAAATGAATTCAGTGAATAAAGGCATGGACACCAAAACTTTTCACTGTATCAATGTCATCATAAGATAAGCCAGCATTGCCCAATGGCATTTCTGAACTGTCCAAAATGTTCTGAAATTCAGTGAGGGGACAGAGGAAAAGTAGGCTCTTGCAGAAGTTTATTGTATCTTCTTGGCCTTCACTCTTGGGAGGAAAACTGGCACACAGAGAATCACAGAATCATGGAACAGTTTGGGTTGGAAGGTCCCTTAAAGATCATCGAGTGCAACCCCCTGCCCTGGGCAGGGACACCTCCCACCAGACCAGGTTGCTCCAAGCCCCCTCCAGCCTGGCCTTGAACCCCTCCAGGGATGGGGCAGCCACAGCTTCTCGGGGCAACCTGGGCCAGACTCTCACCACCCTCACACCACAGAATTTCTTCCTGAGATCTCACCTCAATTTCCCGTCTTTCAGTTGAAAACCCTTCCCCCTCATCCTACGGCTCCCCTCCCTGATCAAGAGTCCCTCCCCATCTCTCCTGGAGCCCCTTTAGGGACTGGAAGGGACTCCAAGGTCTCCCTGGAGCCTTCTCTTCTCCAGGCTGAACCCCCCAATTTTTTCAGCCGCTCCTCACAGCAGAGGGGCTCCAGCCCTCAGATGTAGGGACTACAATGTGGTTTAGTTCAACAGGTCTGTGCTTTGCACTCAGCCAGGGCAGGAATCAAAGAGTGAACGTGCCCACCACTGTGCACAGAGACTTTAAATTTGTAGCTATCTATATATGTACCTTCTATTGGGGAATATGATCTTAAGCATGTATCAAATTTCAGGGACTGTTTTGAATTAGAGAGAAGGTTTGGAGTTGAAGGACATAACGTTGGACAGAGAATTTCAGCAACACCAAGACAGGAATCCCACCCAAGACCTTCAGCTTCTACAACAAAAATAGACATTGAAACATCTGCAATCAGGGTCTTTCCAAGTGCTTTCTGGGAAATCACACCTAAATTTGAATTGAGTGGAAAAATGGACAAGTAAAAAAACTGTGTGAAGCACAATGACACTTCATCCAGTTTTTTCTTCAAATAATTGGACAGACAGACAAAGGTCAGACTCCAAAATTATTTCTCAGCCAAGGTAGGCAATGTTCTTCTCCAGTTCCTTCTTCTGTCTGTACCATTCTGGAAGTGATAGGAATATCCATTAATTCCTTCAGGCCTTCTTTCTACATTAGTTTATCCAGCCCTGGCAACACGCAACCACATTTGGCATGAAACTAGACTCTAAGCCCTAAATATCACATAGAAGCATGGAAGATTTTAAAGAAGAAGCGAGCTGACAAGCAAATGCCTAGAGTGCCTGTGTAAATGGCATACTGTTTGTAGTTTTGTGAAGCAGAGCATCTTGGTGTTTGGAACTATTTCCTTAAAGGCAAAGCTTTTGAACAACTTTTTTTTGGCTTCTACTTACCCCAAGCTATGCCCACATGAGGCAGTTAATCATATGTATGCTTGTACGAACACATTCTGTGTGAACTAATGGTTTTGTGAGGAAAGTGGGTATTTTCTGAGCCTGTGTGGATGTTATTAGCTGTAGCAGGACCAAACTGCAGTGAAACAATCCTCACAAGAACGCACACGTGACCCTCAAAGACTCCAAGGGAAATGGCAAAGTCCTTCTAATTGTCATAGCTTTGTGCATCTGTAGCATCAATTGGCTGGAGAGTACAAATGCTGCTTTCATGTTTGTTTTATTAAGAGAAATGTCTTTTCATAACTTAGAACTCACTGCAGAGGTGTAAAACTTCAAATATTATCAACTATAATGAACTACCACCTAGAATTAAAGGTCACTAGACAAGCTATACCAAATTCCTAACAGGAATGGACTCTCTCACTATTTTCTACTGACACAGGACCAGAGGGCACTTCCAATTATCCCAACGTGAGCACAATTGATCTCCCTTGCATGGTGACACTCACCTCACAGGAGGTGCCACCGTACCCCGGGGGACAGTCACATAACTCCACCGCAGATGCCACCTTTCTCCCAGCCGAAGTGTAGTCAGCAGCTTCGATGCCAACGCTCCTCAGTCTGGATGGAAGGGAAAGGAAACAGTTAAAATAGCAAATTAGATGAAAGTATTTGTGCAGCTGGATGCAACAAACAGTACAGAGTGACATTCAGTGGCTTGCTTATGTTTTCCTGTTTAAAACTAATGAAGTTTTCATATTAATCTACTTCTTCCTAAACTACATGTCTGGAAGCTTGTTACTATTTTTGTCCATCATGTGAGGAAGACTCTGGTCAGACAGACATTGATAAAAATAGACTTTCAAAGTCTCACAGCACTGTAAGAGCAGATGGAAGGCTATTCCTGACCTGCAAGCCAAATGTACCAACTTGCAGCTGTATATATAGCAAATCTGACACTAAGCAGCATCTTCAACATTTATAAACTGCTACTCCAGCCTTCTAAAATATTCTATTACTAACTTCTGGTTATAAGGCATTTTTATTCTGGAGATTTGACCACCGAAAAAGATTTCAGCTCTGTCCAGGAGGATCTAAGCATTATGTATATGAAAGAAAAAGGTATGTACAGGAAAGAAAAAGGAAATCTTCTACCCTATACCTCGGTTTCAGCAACGGCAGAGAAGACAGAGTTGGAGAGTCTTCTGTTCCATGTGCAATTGCCCTTAAAAACTAACTGCTAGACATGGGCTAAACAGCTATTGTTCAGCCAACAATGAACATGATTTTTTATTTTAAAAACCGTGGAAAGACGATGAGAGAAACAACAGAACTCTTTTGATAATCTTACAGTTTATCTCAACAGTATCCATTCGGGAAAAGAAATTGGGATTTGGGGATTTAACTCATGAGATTTCAGAAGGAACATTAAGGCATTATAGAGGCTCAATGACTTCTATTTTCACCCAGCAATATTAAGAGCATTTAACTAATAGACATACTTGAAAAGCTTCTTTTGAGGTCTTTTTCATCAGAAAATACCTTTCCATCATGACATGCATTTTGTTAAAAAAATAATTATTTTTCTTTGGAAAATGTAAGACAAACTTTTTTCCTCCATCCTAAGGTATTTATCTTTTGGCTGCCAAAAAATCCTGAAAATTATTTGGATGACCTTGGATCAGAAAGCATCCAAGAAAAATATTTGGTTGTTACTGCAGCAGTTGGAGGAAAGGTTAAAGGAAAGGTTTAGACAGGATTTCCCACTCAATTTTATGACTGCTCTCAATAAGACAGACACGGAAGTTAAGGGGGAAAAAGAAAATATTTCTGAAATTAGGATGGGAGCTTCAGAAAAACAGAAATTTTACCATCACCAGGATATGAGTTGACTTTGGAGGGACTACTACTGCGGGTTATGCAGCTTGAATCTAATTTGTTGATACTAGAACCCCTATACAAGCTTCTTGAAACTCTTTTAAGAGACATATGCATGTTCCTATCCAGACCTTCAGTAAGATCTCTCTCACTTGTCAGTATTTCCCCCTTCACTCCATTGATGCACGCTTATTTTGCAATCATCCTTTTAAATCTTCCTTACAATAAGATATCCAATCCCAATGGTATTAAATATCAAACGGTGATGACTTTAACAGTAAAAAATCTAACAATTTAAGGAGAAAAATCTATAAACGAAGAAAGAAATTACTAGTAAAAGGCCAAATTTTATTTATCTTTCAAACTACTGCTAGTTTTCTCTCAGCACAGATCTTGGAACAAAGAGAAGCACTTCCACACAGAAACAATCTGCCCAGCATTATCCCACATTTGTATTCACTGAATTGTTCCAATTTTCATTACGTTCTGCTATTTGCTAAATGGGATTTTAATGTGTTTAACAGTTTTTAGCATTAACAGTTACTCAGTGAAGAAAGCTGCAGTGATTTATTTTTCTTTTCTCCCATTCTGATGTTGCGATTTTGATTCCTCGATGTCATTCTGCATTCATTAAAGCAGATAATGCTGGCGGTAATGGGGCACTGGATCCCAGAGATGCATGAACAATTTGAGATTTGACATCGAGACCAAATATTTAAGCTGACTGTTACTGTCAGCAGGCAACTGTTGGCTTCTAAAAACAAACAAGATTAAAAGGGAAGGGGACGTTTCGGGCAGTATCAGCGTGGTTTACTGTCTGCTATGCGAGGCATCCGAGTCCCATCAGAAGGCGCATGCAGCACTGACCCAATCATTGCTCGTTTGTCTTGAAACCACTTCTGCATCTGGGAGAAAGCCCTATGCCTTTCCTTCCCTCTTTCTCCTGGTGTCTCGCACTGATTCCGTGTGTGGCTGCCAGCAATCCCTTGTCTTTAGTGCCACAATTTCCAGTGCCCACCAGAGTGTCTACAACATTTACCACCACTGGCCACTCTGAATATTAAACCTGAAGAAACAGCGCTACTAAAAATTCTTGGAAGCACAAGCTAATAACAGTAGATTAAACAAAATCATAAGAGAGAGCTCTCTTTTCCTGACCTGTTGCTTCTACCACAGATGAACTGAACTGCAATAGTCTGAAAGATCTGTCACGTCAGAGCAGGATCTTGATTTAAATGCAGATTGCTGCATTTCTGTGTTCTCATCCTACTCGAGCAACTAAATGAAGGCCCACTCATTTGAGAAAGCTTCCTAATTATGCCATAGAGCAATAGCAACATTCTAAGCTTAAAATGACCCCAAAAAATGTTCTCAAAAGTGCACTTGAGTCAAACTCACCATTAACGCATCAATATTGTTTAGTAACTACTTGAAAATGCTACTGATTAACTAATATTTCCAGTAGGTTAAACTAAACAAGGGTAAAAATCTAATCTTTAAGTTAAAAGTTCTTGCCAACTGGAGACAACTCCACTGAATTTTTAAATCTCTTTCTACATGACTGCAAGAAATTTGCTTAATCTTACAATGCCTCCATTCTGGTCTCTTCTCAAACACAAATTATAATAGCACCCTTGGAAATCCTTACACAGGTGGCGTCATTATCCATTTTGAAAACTTTCAATATTTAAATGAACAGGTTGCTTAATATAGCAATCTCTAATTAGTATGTTGCATAATTCTGCTGATGCTTCAAGGCAGAAATTGTCATTCATGAAGGATTTAATAACCCTGGAACATTTCTGCTTCCCTGCCAGACCCTCTTTACTCTCTCAGAGGAGTATCCATCTGTCCACCACACATACCTGTTTAAAAGGAAATAAAAACCTCATAGTTCCTACCTATTTATCTACTAAGGCTTAGCTCTACACTGGTGTTTTTGGCAGTAGATGCTGTTGCTGCTACACCATGTAAGTGTGAGTGAGAACTGTTCTGAGAAGATTAACCCCACTCAGTAAATCCCACCCTGACTGGGGAAAGTACAATTCCTCCAGTTACATCAAAGAGGAAAAATCCAATCCAGTTAATTGTCATTGGAACTTCCCACCCTCTCTTCTGTCACACCAAACTGCAATGAGCACCCTGACAGCACTCAATGTGTTTACTTTAGAGCAAACTATTTTCAGAGACTTCTGGACATGCTGATGGTCATCACAGGAATACAGTAACCTTTGCATTCTTCTCTGTTAGGAGACATCTAGAGACAGCTAGAGATGCACCAGTAATATAAAACCATTTCTAGACAAAAAAAGGTGCTCTTCAAAATGACTTCAGTTCCTTCCCCAACTCTCTTTTAAATCAATGTCTTTAAGGGACCAATCTTCCCAATTTTACTGTCTCTGCATGTAGAAGATGGTGCCTACTAACCTGCAAACAATGGTATGTTTGTCCTGGAGCACTTCTTGAAGACTATTCCCAAGATGTGTTTTTGGAAAGTTATCTAGAACAGGCCACTAAAATGTGCCAAAGGCTGAATATGACCAAGACTACGAAACAGTGAGGCCTCACACAGGGCCAAAAGGCTGAAGCAGTCATCTGGGATGCAGGCGGTGGTGCAGTCTCCAAAGGTGCTACTGACGGGTCTGCCACCTCTTACTCAGGAGGCAGGAACTATAGACTCTGCCAGTTCCACATGCGTGTGCTGACCTGAGCTCTATGTGCTCACCAGAGGGCATCTGATCCATCCCACCCCCACTGTCCCACAGCAGAGGCAAGATGGAGACAGTAAATGTCCAGCAATTCACTTCCTTCACAGATTTTAGCTGCCTAGCCAAAGTGGGGTTTGTTGGAAAGTTCCCCTTCTCATTCTAGGGCAAGTGTAGGTACACAAATATATGTAAACCGCTGACAGCTGAAATTTGCATTTCCCATAATACTTAGAAACACCTTTGGCTCAAACAAAGTCAATCAAACATATCTCCTTTAAAATACTGTAGCATAAAAGCCTCTATCATTCAGCCCAAAATTACTCCTGCACTCCTTTAGTATGGCAAATTCTCATTTTTTTTTTATTTTATTTGAATGGGAACCGAGTGGAGCAACAGCCCTCACTGAGCTCCCACCAGTCTCAGCTGTGAGCTGGGGATTAACAGCTTCTCACAGTCTGCTCACAGTGAGGTGAGCTCTGGCTGGTGCTTTGTGTCTCCTCTCACAGCAGGGTAGGAAGGTGATGGGCCACGAAAGGGTTTCAGACAGGATGCAAGGAGATGCCAGATTGACGACCAAGTGAGCAGATGAGGAAACAGTTTGGCTTAAACTCAAGCTAGTTATGATTCACAGACTTATTTACAGAGAGGTAATACATACTAATTAACTACAGAAAGAGAAAGAGATTGAAGAAACACGAGTTCTTTTTGCAGGGAAAAATGTAAGCTGTCAAATCTCAAATCAGAAAACTGTGCTGTTGACACAACCTGCCTTTCAATTTTGGATGTATTTTAATTACCTAAGTATTCAAATGATGGTTGGATTGCTTAAGAAATTTCACAGTAGCAAAAACTGTATCTTTACTCTCAGCAAATAATCAGTAACTTGCCATCAGCTCCCTCCATTCCAAATTGACTTGTGCTGCTGAACCAAGTGATGTGTAGGTTAGAGAACGTTTCAGGTTTCATGCCTTGTGAGCAGAAAACTACTACGCAATCAATTCCGTGGCATATTTCAAAAATACTATTTATGCCACCTAAGTATCAATGTATAGAGAGACTGCAATCACACACTATCAGGAGAGAGGTTTTCTTCTCGCCCACCTGGAGCATTTGCTCATGCACTTACCAAATTTTAAATGCAAGAAGAGAGTTACAGGTTCAACCTCCCTGCAGCCATTGAGACAGAACAACTGTGTCATCTCACGTAACATGTCTTTCATTTTATCAGAAGAACTCAGTAGAGTTCACATTAAATCAGTACTTTTAAGCAGTCCAGGCAGCAACCTGACATAAATCAAGGGAAAGGCTTTGGGATTAGCCATTTCTGTGTGTGGTACTGATTAAAAACATAAAAAACTCCCCTCGAGCCACTTTTCCAGCTTAGAGACTTAGGATATTGTTCTCTGGTCCACTGTTCATGTGGCCCTGTATTCTCATTAAATGGGGAAAACAATATATAAGCAATGTATCATCTCTTACTTCCACGTGTCATTACTGCAGTCTGTGATTTACCACATACACGGGAATTACAGTTCACAAATAAATATATATATAGAACTGTCATTCATGCCTTAATAGTCCATGTTATTTTATTTTCTTACAATGTTTTTTCTTTCTGTTGCCTCTCCTCCTCCTGCCTACCCAAAACGAGAAAAATACTAACAAATGTTTGAAAGTTTAAATGAGTGCTATGGATTTCATGGTAATAAATTTGTGTGTTTTAAATTACATCAGCTGAATTCTCTGAAGATAGAAAAACAAGTATTTTGAGATTCTGCCTGTAGCAAAAAGACACGTTTCCCTCGTTCACCTGTAGATGGCATTCACCCCATAGCTGTACGTGGCTCTGATGAGGATCCTCTTCACATTTGCAAGGATAGTCATGAACTCCCTCCTGCTGACAGGAACATCAGTGCCATGCACAAAGAAAGACTCTGGTTTCAGCACAATTTCTTCAGTGTGCTCTTCAGAAGGCGGCAGGTGAATCCCTTCTTTTGGAGCGTTGATTCTCAAGTCACCTCCCTGGGTAGAGCCATGAGAGATAGATATTTAAATTAGGAAAAAAATCAGGAAAAAAGCTTTATCTGTAGCCAGCTGGGGCATGGGATTTATTGAATAATATATTTTATAAGAATAATAAATATCAGGAATAACATTCACCTTTCATGACCCTGAAATGGCCTTGCCTGATACAGTTGAAAGCACAAAAGAAAGTTTAGGTTATTCCGCTAAAACCTACTGTCACGGCCTTGCATAGGCAAAAGCTAATCCGTCCAATGCCGAGCTGCACAAAACCAGGTCTGCTGAAAGAATGTGAAAGTGTTACCTCAAACAAACAATGATTTTATTTCACAGAATCATAGAATGGTTAGAGTTGGAAGTAGCCTTAAAGATCATCTCGTTCCAATGTCCCTCTCACCTCCCACCAGACCAGGTTGCTCAAAAGCCCTGTCCAACCTGGCCTTGAACCCCTCCAGGGATGGGCAGTCACAGCTTCTCTGGGCAACCTGGGCCAGGCTCTCACCACCCTCACAACAAAGAACTGCTTCCTAGTATCTAATCTAAATCTCCCCTCTTTCAGTTTAAAACCCTTCCCCCTCATCTTATGGCTCCCCTCCCTGATCAATAGTCCCTCCTCGTCTCTCCTGGAGCCCCTTTAGGGACTGGAAGGGGCTCTAAGGTCTCCCTGGTGCCTTCTCTTCTCCAGGCCAAATAACCCCAACTCTCTCAGCCTGTCCTCACTGCAGAGGGGCTCCAGCCCTCAGAGTATTCGTGGCCTCCTCTGGACTTGCTCCAACATATCTATGTCCGTGTTGGGAGTCCCAGAGCTGGACACAGTACTCCAGGTGGGGTCTCACCAGACTGGAGTAGAAGGGTAGAATCCCCTCCATCACCCTGCTGGACAAGCTTCTTTTGATGCAGCCCAGGATGCGGTTGGTTTTCTGGGCTGCCAGCGCACATTGCCAGGTCATGTTGAGCTTCTTCTCATCCAACAACATCCCCAGGTCCTTCTCCTCAGGGCTGCTCTCAATCCTTCCTCTGCCAGCCTGCATTCACGCTTAGGATTGCCTCAATCCAGGTGCAGGACCTTGCACTTGGCCTTGCTGAGCTTCATGAGTGTCCACCTCTCAAATCTGTCCAGGTCCTTCTGGATTTCATCCCTTCCCTCCAGTGTGTCAACCACACTACATACCGTGGTGTCGTCATCAAACTCGCTGAGGGTGCACTCTATCCCACTGTCCATGTTGCCAACAAAGATATTAAACAGCACTGGTCCCAGTACTGACCCCTGAGAGACTCCACTCATTACCGCTTGTCACTTGGACATTCAGCCATTGACTGCAACTCTTTGAGTGCAGCCATCCAGCCAGTTCCTTATCCACAAAGTGGTCCACCCATCAAATCCATCTCTCTCCAATGTAGACACAAGGATTTCTTCATTATTCCTGATGAACAGGAAGAATATAGCTTTTTAAGCTACTGCAATATAACTAGAGGCTCCTTGAGATACTGAAGATTTTTGTTCTCTAAAGTGTGTCCATTTTCTGATACTATAAATTATCTGAAAGTACATGCACCCTGCTGTTTTGTGTCCTCAACCATTAGGCTTCATGCTGAACATCCAAAGAAGTAGGCAATTTTCTTTCTATCTTTTTGTTTGTTGGTGGCTGAAAATACAATCACTTTACCTCTATGATGACATCAGATTGAACCATCAATTGAACTGTATCTTCTTCCTCTGTGAAGTCATATGAGACTGTAAATTTGAGACGTCCTCCAGCCGCTGCTACCTGGGGAGAAAAAAGACCAAAAAAATGCAGCTAAATGAAAGCAAACAGGCCTTAACCATTTGGGGGCAATTATCTCCAGCATCAGTATTTCCCAGGAAAAGACTTCTAGTGTTGCAAAACCATATGCAGATATCTGGGTATTATAAATCTACGGACTATTCCCTTCTTGCTCAACCATCTAGAAATTATGCTTAGTCATTTTTCTTCTATGCATGTGGAAGGCTGCAAATTCCTTAAACACATGGACTAACAAAGTAATCAGGAACAGATCTGAAATCTCTGCAAATTTCCACATGATCCTGACATTAGATTTTCACTGTATGTCAGTTATATGGCGCATCTACATCAGCAGCCTTAGCAATCTTTAGAAGATCTAATAACTTTAATTTTGTTGATGGGGCAAACTATCAAAAAAAAAACCCTGCCAGTGACGTTTTTCTTAGTATGAACTTTTCTCGGTTTGATGAATAGTCTGATGTCCTTATATTGAGGTGCCCAAAACTGCACCCAGTACTCAAGGGGGGGCCGTACCAGTGTGGTGTAGAGCAGGACACTCACCTCCCTTGACCAGCTGGGAATGCTGTGCTTGATGCATCCCAGGACACAGTTGGCCCTTTTGGCTGCCAGGGCAGACTATTGACTCATATCCAACTTGCCATCAACCCAAACCCTCAGATCTCTCTCCAGGCTTTTGTCCCCCAGTTTGTACGTTTAAGCAGGATTAACCTGTCCCAGATGCAGAATCCGGCACTTGCTTTTGTGAAATTTCATATATTCAGTGATTGCCCAACTCTCTGGTCTACCCAGATCTCTCTGTAAGGCCTCTCTACCCTCCAGGGAGCCCACAGCTCCTCCTGGTTTGCATCATCAGTAAACATTGGCGTGGGATGTTTATCAACACAGTGACCAATGCAACTACATTCATCTTTAATCGTAACAACATGAAAATACTTTTTTTTTCCTTAGACACACCTTTTACAGCATTTTTGTTTTGCCTTTGGTCAAGGCCTAACACTGGATTATAACTAGAAGAGGAATGTAGAAAATTCAGATATCCAAAATACTGCAAGAAGTACCCAGACTTGCTTTCAGCTTTAGGCAAACATTTAAAAAGAGTAACTTTTGCAGAATTATTTCATTCTTGTTCCAAGTTCAGACTAACTCAAGGATTCAAGCAAGTAAAAATAATGGGAAAACAAAGATTGTGTGTTTTCAGGCAAACTACAAAAAATATGTACCAAGACAGGTTTTATTTTTTCCCAACTACATAACCTTTACCTTAGCAGATGAAAATCCAACATGAGGAATTGATAGGTCAAACAGGGGAAAAAAAAAAGAAAAAAAAAAGGAAAGGTTCTGATTCAAAATAAATGCATGTAGAAAAGCAGTCAACAATGCAAACTTTGACAAAAATCTGTTAGAATGGAGTAGACAAACAGATAACAGTTTAGAGAAAGCAACCCGAATGGATTAGGCACCGGAAAGGGGTGGGTTTGACTGCTCCAGAAAAGGGAACACTAAGAGGGAATAGGAAAATAGTTTACCAAAACATAAAAGACTGAAAAAATTAAATGGCCATTTTTATTTTCCTGCAGCAACTGCAGGGGAGGCATAAAGAAGATTCCACTTGAGCATACAGAAGGCCTTCTGACTGTAAGGACGGTCAAAACAGTATCAAGCTACTTGAAAAATGCTATTGAATTCCTTCATTAAATGTTTAACAGCAGTTCAAACGTGTCAGAGATAGTCTAGGTACGATGCCTAAGAGTTGGAATGTGACTAAGAAGTCCCCTGAGGTCCCTGCCAGCCACGGCAGGCTGAGTTTCACAGCTGCAGCTGGCAAGATTTGCATATCACAAACAGGATCGCACATTGAAGTCAAGGTCCCAAAATGGCACTTATCGGAGACAGTACCTGGTAGTCTGGAATATATAGTTACGTTGCGTGCTGTATAATAGCAATGTAGGTTAGGAAAGAACCCAACAAACTTATGTAAACCAGAAAGTACTGAAAGTACTACTTCCTTCTGCCAGTGTTTATAGAGGTAATTTCCTTCCCCTGTATATTTAAAGTACAAGCTCATTCCCAGGCAAAAGAATTCAGAGGTCAATCTATCTGCTGCATGAACAATTTTGTCTCATTTAGTACAAAAAATACTTTTGGCTGAATTTTGAATACAAAGGCAATACGAAAGTCGGGCACCTGTGAGATCCCTTCATTTTGCTGTTGTTCTCTGGATATCTGAAGATCCAGAGTTCTGCCTCAAGGATTGTCATCCGAGGCCATATCAACACCAAAGGGAACAGCATAAAAGCCTGCCTTGCTGGTGACACAGGCACGCGTTGTTGAGACAGGAACAGCTGACTGAAAACGTCAAGGAAGTTCCACAGAATTTACTTTCTCTCTCCCACCTGTTTTTAGATTAATCCATCAAATATTTCCTCCCAGCTCAGGAGGCAGAATCGACGTGTTCAAGAAAAGTCACAGATCCCCCAAGAAACACAAGTGTAGGGGAGAGAAATCACAGCTATCTTAATTCCATTCCACCAAGTTTCTTGCAGATAATTTTTTGGCTTGTTCAGTGTTAATTTTACTCCTACTATTGAGTTACATGCTGTTAAAGGATATAACCCAGAGCAGACAAGACCGGTTACGACATCCTGAGGGTTGCACTCTGGGTCAGCCAAAGCCCTCTGAAGCAGGAGAGATGGCTCCTTTTCCCTGAACAAATGGCCATGCTCAACGGGAAGAAAGCTGGAGGGCAGGAGGAAGCACTCAGTACTACCTTGTGTGAAGTACACTTTAATGTTGTGCCTGTCACACTAAAATCACTTCTAAATCAAGACAAGTGATAGTAAAACACAAATATTTACAGCATTGAAAACGAACAGCACTGCTACAAATATTTGCAAAGCCATAGATGAGGAATTCTTGCATCTCTTCATAAGGAAATCAAATTCTAGAGGTCTTTCTCTTCCTCCCCTCAGTCAGTGTGCTGTCAGTGCTTTTCTGAGGCAAGCTCTCAGGATCCCTCCTGCCAACCGCATTGGAGAGTACTTCTTTCTTATACAGCTTCCATAACCCATCCTACTCTTGAATCGTTTGGTGATTTACACTTTCCCTCTCCAATGCCTTTGTAACTCTGCCTGTAAAGTTTTAGCTCTTATTCCACTCCACTAGAGGCTGCCTTATTTCTTCTGAACAACATCTGCAAAGTGTAAGTTCAGAATATCAGGAGCTACCTCCACTAACCAGGGGGCCGTTTCCAATCCCTTCTCTCTGAGCAGTAAAATGCCCTTCTGTCAGCTAGGAAGAGACAAGTTTGTGATTAAAGCATCTAAATATAGATGCCTTTTTGTGAATTAGATGACCATGACCGACCTGAGTGGAAGCCAGATGGAGTATATTGGGGCATCTGATATGGCAATACGTGGCTACATGTAGACAACTGGAGAAGTTCTTTGTACAGTCAAAGGAATCTAGAAAGTGACTGGTCTATGGTTTCCCCACTGATGGACGACTTTCAAATCACTTCATATTTATATTTAAAAAATAACTTGGAAGACATAAAATATGTTCCACAAAGGACACAGTATTGCACAGTAAATGAATTATTGAAATAAAATATGCACATTGCTCATTTTTTTAGCAGTAAAATCTATATCAGAACAGATTTAGCTCAGAGAGGCTCTGACCTCAGGCCCAGTCCAAGAGAACGTGACGCCTTCAAAAGCAAAAATATATTTCTGCATTAAACTAGATTTACACCAATACTCATGCAACACCAGACTCTAGAAATCAGCAAAGTAAAAGGCACCAACAAAGAGCAAGAAGTTGGACAATCTTTTCCCTCTTCACTGACAGCATTTCTAGCCGAAATACCGCCACTGCTGCACTATATTAGAGACAAGCATTACAGAGAGAGTTAATATTTTTACTAGACCAATAGAGCTGCAATGCAACTCTAGAAGGGTGACATGCTTTTGGAAACATGAACCCTGCTTGCATTATACAATTATTGTATACATAGAGAAACAATTGGAACTCTACCTAGTGAACAAATGCTACCAGAAAAAGAAGAAAAAAAATAAAATAAGAGGGTTATGAACATGAACGGGCAGAACATTTCAGTGGAGAAAGCTAGTGCACATACTGCTGAATGCAAAACCAAGGAGAAGCTCAAGCTGCTGATAGTAACTCAAGGTTCCAAGAGATAATAATGTTCTCTTATTCCAGAAGACATCCCCAAAACACACAAACACCTCATTTATTTCCTGATATGCCAGTGAATGTTCTTTTTGTTGCTGTCACGACTATGAGAAATGATGCAGATGCTCACTCAGTCTTCCAGTGGCTCTGCCATATTCCTGCATTTCAAACCATTCACCGTCAACTCCAGTTTCTTGAAACCTACCACTAGATACAGTGCTTGAAGGTAATGAAATCATATTATCTGGAGTTTAACGTTCCCTGCTGGCCTTCTTGAGTTTCCATGAAATAGAGCTGCAATAAAATGGTGAAGTTTATTTGGACTCTTTCACCTTCGCAAACTCTCTAGGTACAGGTTTATTTTATTCAGCAAATACAGAGATATCTGCTACCAGAACACCACCACTAACTATGTAAAGGAAATTCATTTAAAAAAAAAAAAAAAAAAAAAGAGATTGCTCCTAGTCTCCTAGTTTATTAGTAGCTAATTTAGTCCACAATTGATTGGCACCACTGCAGTTGTGATATGATTTGAACAATGTACCATCTTAACCGATGGCCAAGTGTTTATCTGTTCTTCTAGCCAGCCCCCCCAATGCAGAAAGGAATGGACAAAGGGCTGCTTTTCCTAACTTAGTTTACTTACATTGAAGAAAATACTCTATTGTTAATCCAGCTCTCATCTAGATTATTATCTTCTTTATGATAAAGTGATGACTATGTTTATGATCGTTAATTCTGTTTTGCCAATCCAGTCTTCGTGCTGGTTGTAGAGTGATGGAAGGCAGGGACTAGAAAAGGATTCCAATAGAACCATCACCAAGAAATCATCAAACTTTTATTCATTTAGTAATAGCTCTCAGTAAAGATTGCATGTTTTAGTTCTGCTCGAGATCCAATTAGAGATTAAATACACTCTCCTCTCTTAGACAGACTTGAATTTAGATAGGATATAAAAGCTCTTCTGAGGCATTATAGTAATATTTCAGATAAAGCAGGGAGCAGAATAATCATGTTCCATTTGAATGACAGTATAGTTCTGGCTAGCTTTAAAAAAATGCCAAGGCCTTCTTCATAGGGAAGTTAAATTTTTCCCCTGAAAGAATGGGCTCTTTCCCCAAATCTCTACCACCTACAGTTGCTCCAACTTTGTCCCAGCCAGTTCAGAATCCTACAGTTTCCCTGCCTAAGTACACTCAGACTTCTTCTATATAAATTGATGCTACATTCATTTAAATTCACTTATTCAGAATATTGCTCCAGAGAAGTTAATGGAACAAGGAGGGAATAGGCTTATATAAAAAAGTAAATAAAGTAGCCTGACTGCTATATCGCTTGGCTCCGTTGCTTTCCATGAGTGTTTTTCTACAACACTGAACCACGCAAAGGGGAAACCGAGCATTTCAAACCATTCACCGCCAACTCCAGTTTCTTGCAACCAACCACTCCAATAATCAAGTCACACTATAAAAAGATTTCCAAGTAATTCTTTTCTGGAATCTTATCAAGAATGTTATGATACACTCTCCTTAATTTTTAGTATTTCCTCTCCTGATACCAAGTAAAGGCAGAGTTGAGTCAAAGATGAAGCAGTTTTATTCAATGTAGCCACTAATTTGATCACAAAATGTTCTCCAATGTCTAAGCTATACCCTAAGAAATCAAAGAGTAAGCTATAAAGCACAGCAGTGAGAAAACATTTGTTTGCTCTAACTCAAAAAAGATCCTTAAAAACTAATTGCATAAGACCTTCTTCCTTCATACACTGGATAATGGAACAACACATTCATAATAAATCTGAATATTTTAAAGTTTCCCAGCAATGAAGAGAACTGTCAAATCTGCGGCTTTCATTTCTTTCCCCAAGAGAAAGTTTCCTGATTAAGAGACAAATTAACACCTGTCCACAACTGATAAGCAGTAACCAAAACGCTGCCAAATTGTACTTCATATGTACCTTGACCATGTCTCTTTCATATATTTTATATCAATACTCGGGCAATCAGGATCCCTTCCAGAACACGTACTGGCTTAGCTATAGCAAAGTCTTTCCGTACGTTGATCTGATCACTCGGCAGTGGAGGGAATACCCTGGCACCTGTCGGAGAATTATCGTGCATCCAGATTCAAACCCAACAGAAACATGAGTGAAGAAAGAACATCAAAAGGGGGAGGCACTATATCCTAGTAAATATCTCCTTTTTCATCCCTTGCAAGTATCCCTTGTTTTTCTAGTACACCACTAAATCAAGTGTAATCAGGCAATCTCCAGCTTTTTTGATTTTTCGTCCTGCTGCCTTGTCCTTCCTGCTGCAGAAGAAGCAAGGCCTAAGTTTTATAAAAAGGTTGAAAATTCTTGCCATCCTGAGCATGAAAATAAAACATTTATTTCCAAGCCCTTCATATTTAACATAGTTTTTCACATGGAATGAAGACCAATTAAAATCTTAAACAATTCTTTTAATTCAATGTATCTGCTATAATAAGAAACATTTAAGTGGAAAATATTAAAGAATTCAATAAGAAGCTTCTTATTTGTGGATCTTCTAACTTATTCCTATAAACTCAGCCCAGTCTCACTGTTACTGAGACACTCTATTAACATCACCATTTCGTAATCATGGTCCTCTTCCTCCTTGGATGAACCAGAGTGCATTATTTGGAAGCAAAGAAAAATCAGATGTTGAAACAAAATGCAGCAATTCATTGAGTTTAATACATGTTGAAACATCCAATGGTATCATGGAACTCAAAGGAAAAACAGAATAAATCTCAGTTCCTAAGGAAGATGGGAACTGAAGGGTATCGGCTCTCCTGTGAGCCCTGTGCTGCCGCTCCTACTTAGGCTGAGTAGTTGCTCTTTCTGAACTTAACACTTACAAAATTAATGGAATCAGTGGCCGACAAAAAAAATTGCACAGTAAGATCATTCGCTGTTTCCTGAAATGTGCTTATGAATGTAGACACTTACTCTACTAATTCTGAAATCTCTACCATCATTCCCAACTGTCATTTCCTCTCTCTGGAGAAGAAAATCAGAACTGACTAGCCAACCATTCCTGAAGTCTAAAATCCACTTTGCTAATGATAAGTCTTTACAAAACTTAGAATATATGATTAGTTTCTTATAGCTACTTGACCACAGTAAGCACAGCACATAACCTTAGTGTACTAACTCACTTTCTTCTTCCTCCTTTCCTTTCCGTATGATCAAAGTCCTTCTGTGACTGTGCCTTCCCAACCACTGCTCCCCAAGCTCCTGTAACTAGATCAAGGATTCAAAAATATGAAGCTGGGGACCTGTTCTTCCAGTAGTGACATGGTGACTGTAATTCATGGAGTTATGCCCGTGCCTGTTACTGTGGTGGCAAGTAAATCTCAGTCTTTGGAAGTCTCCCAGTCTGGCAAAAATATTCCAGAAGCTGGGACACTGTAGCTGGGACACTGTGTATGTCAGCCACTCCTCACAGAGGGATATTTTAAAATATTAACCTCCAATGTCATCAAAATTGCAGACATTTTCCCCTGGCAGAACATAGTTAAACTGCAGAGGGGAAAACCCAGCTCACACAAACTCACCAGCTGCTGACTACTTTTATGCAACAGCTGCTCTAATCTTTATAAGCACCGATGTAGCGGGGCCAGAGTGGCTGAAGGGGGTAGGTCTGGATAAAAACGCCACTTTTCCTTTAACTGTGAAGATGGTTCAGACTGCTAGTGATACTGAAATCAAACTCACTATTTGAGCATCAACTTTGAGACGTTTCTAAATAATATATTCTCATCAAACGTTCCTGACAAAAAAAAAAAATGTTTACTGTTGGCCTTGTAGCTGTCAACAACCTCATAACTGAAAGCATTTCTAAATTTTACTGATTAAATGTTCATCTCTGAGCTCCATGGTCTTGGGTTCCAAAGGGACAATCCATAATTACAGTGGACAGTGTAAGAGGAACTACCAACTGTAAATATTGTATGATTGAATGTTAGACATATCAATAAATGCCTTCCCGTAATACTAGAACAAAACACTAACTAGAACATTTATGTCAATGTTCAATTCCAATAAGACACAAGAACCAACCCTTACCCTTCCATCTGCGGCTGCACTCCCTCATGCATATTTAAACAAGAAAAAAAGAAATTGCATAATTTTGCAAAACTAAAAAAGCTCACATTTCTATGGCAACAAAATTCCAGCATGCACGGATTATTAAAAACAGAACTGCAGGACTATGAAACAAGAGCAACTGTTCAAGTGCAAATTAAAAGCTGCTCTTAGTAAAAATACTTCCCTCAGCCGCGCTATTGCATTTAGGGGTAATCGATATTTGCAGCCAATATTGTTGAGGACATCCCACTGTGCGATGATCTTAAAACCAAAATCCATGAATGCTTCCAAAAGTGTTGACTTGCTACAGAAAAAACTTAAATAGCATAAGTAGCAACAAGAAATAGTTAAATTCTATTTCTTTGTTAGCAGAGTTCACGAAGTCAGACTGTACGTATTCTCGATCATAGCCTTGCTTTTGTTTCTCTGTTTGTAAAGCACCAAACAAAACAGCTCAGGAATGTTAGTTCTAAACTTTGCCACAACAGAAANGGCGTTGATCAGATCCCCCCTCAGCCTTCTCTTCTCCAGACTAAAAAGACCCAAGTCCCTCAGCCTTTCCTCATCAGAGACACGTTCCAGGCCCCTCATCATCTTCATAGCTCTTTGCTGCACCCTCTCCAGCAGTTCCCTGTCCTTCTTGAACTGGGGAGCCCAGAACTGGAAACAGGACTCCAGACGGAGCCCCACCAGGGCAGAGCAGAGGGGCAGGAGGACCTCCCTCCACCTTCTATTCACACTCTTCCTGAGGCACCCCAGGATGCCATTGGCCTTCTTGGCCACAAGGGCTCATTGCTGGCTCATGGGCATCCTGGTGTCCACCAGGACTCCCAGGTCTTTTTCCTCAGAGCTGCCTCTCTTTTCCTCCCTCTTTTCCTCCTTCCTTTTACTTAACTGTTCTGCAGCATTACTATGGACAACATTGTACCACAACGAGGGCTGCACCAGTAACTCAGAGCAAAGCACAACGGAACTAGCACTTTGGGATCCTTTAGGAAATTGAAACATACCATAATGTTTCAAGCAGGAAAGAGCTGTGTAACTGCACTATCTGTTGTGCAGAATTATTCTGACAGAAACGATACGCAGTTTTTAATATCGGACAGTGTTTTTAACTTGTAAAGTGGGAGATTTTGAATGAAATAGCATGTAAATACATTGGTATTTTAAAAAAAAAAATCCTTCTTTTCTAACAAAAATGCAAGATTATGTGAAGCCTAAATCTCTGCTCTTCAGAGGTGGTTTATCATTTGTTATCATAAACACAACAATAATACATTCTTATTTAGCATTTCACTGCATATCATGGAGACCTCGAAGGCTCACATATCAAAATAAAAGCAATAAAAATAAACGTTTCAGTATCAAAGAAAGATATAGATCTGTATAAACATATCTCTGTGTACTATAATTCACTGACACTAATCTTTAAAAAAAAAAACAAAAACAAAAACCAAAACTCCTTGCATTTTGATTTCATTTTTCAAGGCAGGGGAAAACAAAGGCAGTGAATCAGAATTCCTGTGATTTTTCCTCTCTTTTCAGTCAGCATAAGCCATGTTTTGAATTGCTTTGCCTCTGGAGCTAATGCCTTCTCATGATTAAATTCATGGCCGCTTTCCTGGCTTGTTAGCTTTGCAGCCTTTCTTCCACCAACCTCATTCATGCCAACTTGACACAGTTTTGAAAAATACCTAGGTCTTCTTTTAGGGAAAGAAACTGGTGTTTGACATTAGTTGAAATGCACACTAGTTAAAAGGAACTAAATAGATGTACGTATTACACAAAACCTGAATTTTAATACTGTTTTACTCTAGGAACAAAGATTTTTCATAACAGTATAGAGAGCACTTAATTAATAAATATGCTTTAAGACAGTTTTTTTTTAAGAAAATAAGTGTAGACAAAATCTGTAATTCCATTCTTTACTGTACCCAAGAAAGCAATTCTGCAGTTGTTATCACCATCATGGTAATGCCCAGATGACTCCTACTTTAGGCCATGTGCTCGTATACATGAGCCATGCATGTGCACACACACACACACAATATTTATATGGACACGCACACACAAGGGAGACAAAACTTGAAATGCACTCAGCTTTAAAAACTACAAATCTATACTGCTGCTTAAGAAGGTAAGAAAAAACAAGTTTGTTTCGAAATAATCTTAAAGAAAAGGTCCTTTCTGAAAAACCTTTACAGGTAAAATTTATTTTTTTTCACAGTCTTTATCTTTTTTAGATATGATCTTCCTTGAAAAAAAAAATGTATTTCTTCTTAGAAAGCTGGAGGGAGGGCGAGCAATCAAACTAATGAGATTGGAGAGCAGGAAGAAAGACAGGAGACAAGTGAATTGGTGCCCAAGTGTGAGGAAGAAGACATGACATAACTTTATAAGACCACCATAGGAGAATTAATTCTTTCAACTTCAATTTGCCTTAACGGGAACTGACAAAAAAAAATATCCTTCAGTCATTGTGAGGATAATCTAGCTCTATGAACTTTCTGGTTTCTGCATTTGTGTGTGTTAATTTTAACATTACTTTATTTTTTTATTTCCTTAAAGGAAAAACATAACAAATATCCGTTCTCGGTAAATTATCCTGATTAGAAAAATTACATTATTTTACAGCAAGACAATAGAGGTTGCCACTTCTTACCATTTGTTCCTATAGGTGCGGTGCCTTCTGTTTACACACTTGTAACAATATTTTTTCTATCAATTTTAATTTATAGACTGTATCTTGTATTAGAAGAAAAAAAAAAAGAAAAAAAAAAGGAGCCTTATATTCATGAGTTACCTCTGCTTTAAAGGCAGAATGATGGAGAAAATTTGCTTTGGATGAATTAATAACTGTCCAGAAAAAGGGCAAGTATTCTGCCCAAGGGTTAAATGTGCTGAAAGAATCACCATCAATCTCACACTGCCACAAGGTCTACGGAAATCATGTATCGAGTCCCATTTGAAGGATTCTTCATCAAAAAAACATTGTAGTTCTATGAGATATGTTAACATAGAGAGTGTGATTAATACAACATGAATTTGAATTCACACAGGTAGGGAAAAGTTCTACTGAGATTAAATGGTCTCCGGCCTGTCGACTCCATACACTTAATCATGTGGATATTTTGCAAATTTATTTACAGAAAGTGCTATGTGTATTTAAGTGAGAGTCCCATATTTCAAAGAAAGCTTCCTATTCTCTTCACAAATTCAGCTTACAACATCAGACATTCCTTTACCTTTGGCTACAGAATATATTGCACAACAAATTGAGCAAGAAAACTATGTGACAGTATTGTCCTATATACACCTCCTTTTAATCTTCTGAAAATCTCACAAGCACCTAAAAAGTAATACAACCGTCACAAGCTTAGAGGAGAACACGCGCACGAAGTCTATTTATCTAAAATTATATGCAACATGATCATAATGAATGTACAGGATGGATATAGAGTAAGTATCCCCACACAGCAATGAAAAAGTGTGAAAAATTATTTCTAATGAAAAATTATCTTCTGCACATCCACATTAGTCATCTAACTCAATACTGCATCTTTTGTCCCTTTCCAGAAGACATACTTGACCTTACTAGCTAAAAGAGACCACTTCAATTTGCTTTCTCTATGAATGCCAACAATTTTCAAATTTTATGGAGACCTTTTATAAATAAATTCCCTGCCTTATAGCATACGGGCACTGGGTATGTTACCCCTGGTTGCTCTTAGAGGTGTGGATATGTCTCACCTTCGATGACTGGCAGCTTCCTTCTCGGACAGTGCCGTCTTGAAAAGATGTATTTCAAACTTCAATCTTTCTGAGTATGAAAGAAGGAAAGATCCATCCTCTTTCACTCTCTGACTCAAATTCAGATCTGTTTGGACTGAAAAAAATTATAAGGATGCAGAAAAGGCCATTGGCATCATTTAAAGAGAAAAATCTACACAGAGATCTTCAAAGAGCAACCAAGTTTAAGGAGGGAAATACCGATGTTCCTACAGACCACTACTCGAAAAGCAAAAGTTAAGCAATGGCCTGCAGTTCTTTCCTTGACTCAACCTAAAAGCAAGAACATTTTTCCATAGCTTATTTAGAGATGCTCAGCCAGAAGAGCTTCAGCTGAAGACGATCAACTGAGGTGTTAAGAAGGAAGGATGAATTAATTCCACCCAAATGAGTCTGGATATGATGCTTATCTAGAAAGCTACCGATTCCAAAGCTACCGACTGGAATATTGACACTGAAGGTATTTAGTGAGTTTGTGGGATTCTGTGGTGGGTTGAAGCTGGCTGGCTGTCAGGTGCCCAAAGCACTCCCTCCCTGCCCCTCGGCAGGACAGGGGACAAGAATAAAATGAAAAAGCTCACGGGTGAAGATAAGGACCAGGACATCACTCACTGATTACCATCATGGGAAAAACAGACTTGACTTAGGGAAGATTAGTTTATTGCTAATTAAAAATATCAGATAGTGAGAAACAAACACAAAACTAAAACCACCTTCCCACCATTCTCCCCTTCCCAGGTCCAACTTCACTCCTGCCTCTTCTACCTCCTGTGAAAATGCTCTGTATTTTCTAATCCATTCAGCATTTCATTCTCTTGCTTCAGACTTAACAGAGCCCTTCTCTAGCTTGGGAAATGTGTGCAAATTGCTGTATTCTGGGCTGGTGTGCAGGACAGCACTGATGTGTGCTTGCTTACACTCTTCCAGACACAGGCAGAATTGGTCACTGCTGGAGACCACTTCCCAGGCGAGACAGACCTTTCCTCTCACTACCTACAGCCGCTCTCACTGTCTCGTAGATGTTTCAGAACCGATCTCCTGCTGAGAGAAACTGTTACGGCCCCGTTAACTTAATTGATTTCTGAAAAATTCTGCAAACAGGGGATCTGCCTTTTTCTGTAGCACCAAGTGCCAACTAGGGTGGTGATATCTCACTTCTGAAGAGCTAAAGATGATGCAAACAATCTCTGGGGAGCGAATGAGTGTCCAAGGCCAGGGAGCAAGAATCGCTATTACTTAACACTTGAAAAAATGGTTCTTTTCACTAATTTCTACAGAAGATGTATCCACTTATATCTGTTAAGAATTTTGTAGTCAAGATTGTTCATTAATTACTTTCTGAATGTAGAACAAAAAGTAGCAACCTAAAATGCAAAACAAAACATGTACACAGCTTATATTAGGTAAAAGAAAGAATGGAATGTGAAACAACGGGGAGTAAATCACTAAAACCTGCACAAATCCACACATGCAGGTCATCTGTAAGTGTGCTGTGCTTGGGAAACAAACATAGAAAAGTCTGTGTGACACGTGTGACAGGCAACCTGTATATCTAAGAAAGGAAAAAAAGAAATGAGATGGAGGGAACAACAAACTAGTAAGGAACATCAGAGAAATCATCCAGGTCAGAAAAGCAGGAGGAGGAGGTGCTCCATGGCACAGCAGGTATCCCTGCGGTCCATGAAAGAGCCCATGCTGCAGCAGAGCTTCCTGATGGGAACTGGAGGCCATGGAGAGTCCACACTGGAGGGGATTTTTCCTGAAGGACATGCCAGAGCAGGGGAAAAAGTGTGAGACAGAGGAGCAGCAGAGAGGAACTGTTACATACTGATCACTCCCTCCAAATTCCCCTGCAGCACCCAGGAAGGGGCAGTGAAGGAGTGAAGTTGAGCCTAGAAAAGGATGAAAGAAAACGTATTTTTTAAATGTCGTTGATCCCCTTCTCTGGAGATTTTGAAGATCCTTCTTGATTCAGTCCTGAGTAATGTGCTCTGGGCAATGCTGCTTAGCAGGGGAGTTGGACTAGATGATCTCTAGAGGTCCCTTCCAACTCTGTCAAATCCCTGAATCTGCGAATCCATTGTTTCTCACTACTCAAGTAAATTGGCAAAAAATTAAATTAATTTTCCCCAAGTTAAGTCTGTTTTGCCCATGACAGCAATTGGTAAGCCATCTCCATGTCTTAAGCTCAACCCATGAGCTTTCTCATCCTAGTTTCTCCCCCTCCCCTGCTAAGAAGGGGGAGTGAGAGAGCAGCCAGGTGGGAGTTGGGCCCTTAGCCAAGGTTAACCCATCATACCACCCACCATACCATATTGTTCATTCTGGGACGGTTAATTTGAGATTATACATGTAAAGTATGCAAACATCAAGATATGCTTACTAAAAACAGAAGAAAATGTCTCAATGATATTTTTAGTTACAGCTTGTGGAAAACACTTGGTCTTTTTATAAGAAGCATCTCAGAAATACCTGAAGGCAAGGAACACAATCCTTTTAAAATTCAAGAAATGTAAGGTCGCACTGAAGTCAACAGAGGGAGCTGAATTTCAATAACCCGCTATGGTGTCTAAGGCTGCCCAGCACTTCATGGATCTACCACAGATAATATAATGAGAAAAGGCCAAAATATACTACGTCACCAAATATTCCTTAGAAGTGAAGGCTCAAACAAACGGGCAAGTATTCTGGGGAATTGATCTCTCAATGTGGTGAACAACAATGGTAAATTCTATGTGACGTTATTTTTTCAACAGTTTTCAATATAAGAGTTTGCTTTTAGTGTAAAACTCAACATGGCATGATCAGACTCAGGCTCGGCCACGACTTTAACTCGTGGCTAACTCAAGTTTTTAAAACAGTTTACCAATATTAACACATCACTTTACATCTAACCAGTTAGATCAATCTGTTTATTTACCTACCCACTAAACCAATTAAAATGAACACTAAATTTAAGGTACTGCGACTGAAAGAAGTATTCACTTCTGGTGTATCAGACACTGAACTCTTCAAAGAAAAAACAGACTTTGCCAAAGTCCATGTGCAAGATGTTTCTCATTGTATTTTAGTCCCTGTGCATCCTTCTACTCCCACTTAACTGTGCACTTGGGCACTGGTGAGACTTACTGGCCTTTAGCATTTCCAGTGTGATGCTTAATTTCTGGAATAGTTCATGGAAGTGTCCTTCACCTGAGTAGCATGAATGTCTGAGATTAAAAAACAGCAGCACAAAGCTATACTTTATAATACAGTGATTTCCAAATAGTCAACAGTATCTCTGTGATACAGAGTAAATTGTAAAAACATTAGATTTCTATAATTTTAGTTTTAATAATTTTAATGTAAAAGTAATTACTAGTACTTAACTGCTTGGGGGTCTGTATCTAAACATAGAACAACAGAACCATAAAATGGTTGAGGTTGGAAGGGACCTCTGGAGATCATCTAGTCCAGCCCCTAAGTCCAAACAAAAATTCAGATGAATTTTTTTTTAAATTGGGATATGTATTTAATTGGGCTTAGCCTTGCCAGGAAAGGAGTCAGACTGCTAGTAATTAAGGCCTCAAAACACTGTTCTATTATAACATTCTGACCGCTCTGCTCTTGAACAGTTCAGCATCCGCTGCAACAGCAAAGAACTTCTAACTTTTGTGGGAACGCAAAATAAAGAGAAAAAGATGCCAATATCATTAGGTGATTAAAGGAGGTTTTAAAAACTTTCCCTACTGTCTCCATTATTCCTCAAAAGAAGGAGAAAGAGCACATAAAGAATATAACATTGATACCATGAAATTACTTGGAATAAAAGTTAAGTCAATCTGAGGAGCTTTATTACATTTTAATAATGAATTAATTTCACTTCTAAAATGCTATTTTGTTTGTCCTGGAACTATTCAGAAAATCTGAGGAAGTTTGCCTTACAGTTTCATCTGAAAAATATTTCTGAGGCTAAACTGACAAAACAGAATTTATCAGTCTTTCACAGCTGTGCTATTAATTCTCTTAATTTTAATAAATGCCTGCAAACCCAAAAAAAATCTGCTCCAGGTCAAATGAAACCTTTGACCCATAATGAAATCCTTCAGCTTCTCATTTTCGCTGGAAGAAAAAAAGGAATCCTTCAGTTTTTCATTTTAGCTGACCAAAAAAAAAAGTTTTTATCACAAGTTGATCAAAACAAATTCCCACTACCCTTTGCCCTAACTCATTTATTTCATGGCCCAGTGAAAGATGATTATTCATTCAGACACACTCAAGAATGATTCCCATATTGCTCGAATCCCTGGTCGCCTTTCATGATTATATCCTCTCGCCCTTAAAGTTAATGCTGCCTAATTCCAGTGCACATGAATTATTTGCAGTGCAAATTCTGACCATCCTTTTTCAGATTAAAAATCTAGCTGCTGCAGGGAAGAAGAGACTGTGAGAACATCAAAGTGTGGAGCATATATTTGAGCTAGATAATTTAAGTGGGTCTACAACTGCCTGTTAGTGTTTGGCTACTTACCATAAACCACAGGTGTCTCCACGGGGCAGTATTTTTTGCTCTTTTCTAAGAAAACAGGAGTTTCTGCTCAGTAAGGGCAGGCCTCCAGGACATTGGAGGGTTTCTGCTAAGGTTCAAAGCAGGGTATGAAAGCACTGACTGTCCATCGGGACATGAACTGCTGTTCCATTCACACTCTCTTGGGTGGCACAAATGTTTGTGCAGCTTTCAGCACATCTAATTTAAATTAATTCCTGCAGAAGTTAAGTCACTGTTTTCCTGGAAATCTATCTAGGCAGAGGATGACCTTGTTTTTACTCAGGGTTCATCTCATGTGTCTCCATGCAATTAAAACTACTTCTCAACTCACTTTCTTTTGAGTTATGTTCCAGTTTAGATACAATGACTCTATATTGCTTTTGTCTATTATATAAATTACTTTAGTCAGAATTTTTTTATTGCTGCATGACGTCAAGTTGGTGCAAAATTGTACAAAAATTAATGGATTATTGCATGCAGAGGTGATTGAGTTAATGAGGACTGGAAGCAGTATAGACCACAGAGATAGGGAATTCAGTTATTAATACCTAACCTCTGTAATTTAAAGTTAGCTCAGAACATTTACACCACCCTGCTGACAGCAATTATTTAATGAATACTGCTTTGGACCACTGATGCCCTACAAACAACTGACTGGTCACATGCTCTTGACTGGTTTCCAGTTGCTTCATCTTATGCAGAAAGGTAAAATACATAAATATTTATTAATAGTAGTTTTTCCATACAAGCATTAATTATATTTGCCACTGGGACAATATGCAGCCATGATAGGATGGAAAAATGACCTTTGCATTCATGAGATGATTCCAGCAATGCAGACACATTTTGTGTTTTGCTTTAAAGACTGGAGTTTAGAAAGCTGATTTATAATCTGCCACACATAAACATTTCTGTAATGTACATATAAACACTTCTGTAATGTAAACCATTATTTACAAACGATGTAGCTTTCTGTAGTTTCCTTACTGCCATGTTACACACACGACACTTTATCTTTGTTTCATGTCTAATTGGAGAAAAATGAGAAGTTACTATTCTTGTGAAATGTCTCACCTGATGGGGAGAGCTGGGTGTTACGACACGGGATATCTGATTTGTCTCTACAGGTTTCTATCACAAATCTGATATCAATGGCACAATGAGACTTTCTATATTTAAGCTAACTTTATAGGTAATGCATCCAGCGCAGACTGTTAGAGAAACTTTCAGGAGAAATTACAAACTAAGGTACTTCTCAAGACTGCGACAGGGGGTTGGTCCCTTTTATCTACCTTTTGTCAGTATTTTTGAGTATTTTTCAAAGCATAATACTTTCCAGTGAAAGTGGGTACTGCAGGGACCCTAACCCCTGTTAACATTAGGTGCCTTATTTAGTTTCAGAGATTATATTCCCAGTCTCCCTCCAGCGTCACTGCAGAAGGAGAGGGTTACACCTAAGTTCATGTAGAGTATAAGTTAGTGCTATGAATTGCCCTTTGGGGGAACTTGTCTCCCTCCCCCAGTTACGCAGGGAGCCATCAAGATTGGCTTGTAAACTTAACACACCAGAACAGAACTAATTATTTGGCAAAGTATCTGCATTTCCCAGATAGGAAGTTCATTTGATAAACTGCCTGGTGAGCCAGCAAATGACAACTGTTTAAACTGCTTAAAACTGTTTTCTCCAGTGATTTTCATCTTGCCAAACAATTAATGTGGTTTGAAGTTTTTTTGCACTCAACTAGATGTATGTAGTTCTGCTGAATTCTGGAAAAGTTCAAAATATTAGCGCAGAGGGAAGAGAAAATAGTAACAAAAGGAGCCTCTAGGATTCTCTCCTAAATTCTCCTGGGAACAGTCTGGGAGCAAGCATGGGCCAGGAGCCATTCTCAGATTGTAGTCTGGATGGGACAATTCTCTTTTGGAGGATGAGAGGCTTATGTACTGTAAAATAACATCATCATTTTATTAGTGACACTATAGTGTTACTGCTTTAAATAGTTGCTACTAATCCAACAGTATAGTGTTTCACCAGTATGCCCATGCCAGCGGCCACAAAATTAGAGAATAGATCCCAGCAATTTTTAGTTTATTAATACAGATATGTCCTCATGTGAACAATACTTCTGAGAGTGAAGCTCAAACTACTTTGCAAACTTTAATTTTTGGTACTGTGTGTATTGAAAACTCATTCCATCCAAGTGCCACCTTATGGTTGAACACAGAAGTTTGTGTGTTGAGTTTTGGCCCAAGCACCATTTTATTACCCCAGTTTCAGCCTATTGGAATGAGTAGTTAATGATGAAAATTACTGTTAAATTATTAGGCCTTGCACTAACAACTTACAACTCTAGACTTTTTCTTAGCTACTTCCTCAATACAGTATCATTTTGCAGTAAAATGAGGAAGTGCATGATAATTTAAGTTTTAAAAAGCCTAGAGTAATGTCTAAAGTAATAGTTGTAAGTCTAATACACTGTGCAAGGCAACTTTTCCCAGACTAGTACACAGACATAAATTAGTACCATATTGTACACATGTTGTATGAAGATAATATCCTGCCAAGTTGGAAAATGTCATGCTAAAATAGAAAGCCACGTTTCCTCAGGATATTGATCTAGCTTAGCTGGATTCTATAAAAAGATAGAAAAGTGGATAATGCAAATTCAGACATGAGAAGTTATTAAGTGAATTGACTGTTGGAGCTGCACCTAATCCTCAGTCCCTACAGCACAAGAAGCTCTCAGGTCAGATTGTTTTTGTAGCTCTAATCAAGTAATGCAGCTCACTTTTGGGAAGGAGGAGGAACTCTGAAGTGATTAAGTGATATGGTGCCTGTGTCGTATTTTTCCACAATTATTTGCTTCCTTGCTTCCCAAAGTCATAATACAAAGCGCTTGAACTCCACAATTCCCTTTTGAACATTTTTGTAAGGACCTTGTATCTAGTTATAGTGCTCTAGCAGTAATTTCTGCTATAGAGGGGTTTGTTTCCAAGTTCATGATGGTTTTATATCAGAAATGCTTAATCAATGAATTAGCACACGCGAAACAAGATATGAATAAAAAAAATTCAACATTACACTAATGGTTAGACACTTATATGCTCTAGCCTGGATCCCGCTATACAAGAAACAGCACCAGTAGCCTCAGTGGAACCCTGTTCATTGCACCTGCAATTTGTGGTGTCTCCAAGAAGAGAGAAGACAGCACCAACGCAGAGTGGCTACTAAACTAGGGTACATTTAAGAACAAAAAGCTCAACTCCACTCTCAGGACACACACTTTCACTCTTACGGCACCCAGAAAGATGTGTAAGACAAGGCATTAGGAACCAAAGTACACCTTCTTTGTCTCATAACTGGTATCAATAGTGTGCAAAACATCATGAACTGGTGCATCTTTAAAGAAGTACAGAAAGCTCTACCACAGCTGAGGAGCTGGTAAATGAAAAGGATGAGGGCATGATCACATATACTTTTACACAATTAACTGTCCCATAAAACTCAATTTCTTGGTCAGCAAAGCAGGTTTTGGAGAACATAGTACTGGCCTCATTTCTGCAACAGAAGTAAGACAACAGAAGCTCAGAAAAATATGTTTTGACCATTACTTCTCTTGCATGGACTCACTCAAGAAAAGCCAAAATATGCCTTGAAAAGTAGTTATGCTAACTCTTCTTTTCCACATCCTCCTATGATTCTACTTGATCTGATTTATTGCTTCCCCTTCTTCAACCTTATTTAGCTATTTTAGTACTGGCTCAGATCACTTTCCAGGGCTCAATGCCTTTTATAGACTCCAGTACAAAAATGTAGTGTGTGATACAATCACATAAATTAAAAGAGTAATAAGAGTAAGTTGTTCCTTCATTTAATTTGATACTAACCTGAATCAAAGACAGGTTTAAAAATTCTTGAAGTCTTCATAGAAGCAAAGTCATAGAATGCATTAACACTAAGTATTCTAATCACTGCTAACATAACTGTTTTAATTCATTAGCAGAACATTATAAAGTGAAGAGAGAAATAACTCATCCCTGAAAAACAGACATTTAAAAGATTTTCCTATTATGTAGTCTCAAAATATTTTCTTTCTTTCTGATCAGTGTCAATGGAACAGACAGCAACTTACAGCATAGACAGAGGGATGAGAAGCAAATATAATACTTTGTGCTTTGATGCCATGGCAAATAACTGCATTCTTTACAAAGTGTAGGTAATTCTGCCTCCAGACAACTCATCTGACTTGCCAGTGTAAATGGACAAAGTGAAGCAGCCCTAAGACCTAGTAAAAAAACACTGTGTTTTTGCTTAAAAAAAACCAAACCACATTTAATAGTGTACCTGAGGCTAGAGACAAAACATTTTATCTCCTGGATTTTCCCATACAGACCATTTTTCAGGAACAATTCAAAATCCAACAGCAGTGGTAGAGGGCAGCACACAGAGCGGGCTGGCACAGAACCAGGCCTGCTGTCCCAAACAAGACTCTCACTTATTGTTAGGTCTTCATGTGATAAAGGGTTTAATGTGTCATTAGGATGAATGAAATCCATTAAACACAAAGACACCTCCATCAGTTCAGAAGCACCCAGGCTATAGGTTGGTTGAGGGCAGGAAAGTGCATGATGAAGTATCACTAAACCCTTGCCCGCTCCTCACACCCTTCCCTTGGCATTGGCTGTTGACCACTGTGCTCGAACAGGCTGCTGGGCTGGATGGACTTTCCTCCAGCACAGTTTAGATACTGTTACATTCCCAAACTTTTGTCTTTTTCCTCAGAAAGGTACTAAAGGTTTATGATTCTATGTCAAGAACTGGAAGTATAAACCTTTCTTTCAGTGCCTTATGATCATAACAATATTCAGAAGGCAATATATCACCACATCTCTCTCTGTTTTCCCCGAAGAGCCAAATAAAACTACTTGGCAGGAGCGGTTCTAAACCTGAATCTATGATCTCCCTCTCAGGACAAATTCCTCTTCTCAGCTCTGCAGTGTGAATCTTGTTTGCAGTTTACTGCTTTATTGCACATTGTGCTCCCATTTCTCTCAGTATCGCAGGTGAAAGTCCCTCCTCGGAGCCACGGCAGAATATCTGATCCAGAGCCACCGAATGGAATAACTAATGTATAGCTAGATCAAAGATCTCTACTAGAAAAGCTAAAATATATGTTAGAATACCCAATCCAGATTGACACCAAATGGGAGAATTTTTGACTTAGTTATTGCAAAATCATAATAATAAAAAAATCCTCATAAAAATGGCCCATATTTCTGTGGCAAAATTATACTTCATTATTTTCCTAGCCATCCAGACGAGAATTAGGCCACATCCAGGTAGGTATTCATGCCCACTCTTCCTAGATACATCCCCTCATCAAAGCCACTTTCTCCTCTTTTCCTCCCTAAAAACAAGAACTCAATGGGATTACGTGGAATTTTCAGAGCAATTGTTAACAATATAATTGTCTCTGAAGCTTGTAGCATTCCAAATGTCTCTGTGGAGAGTTGGCACAAAAACTAACATGGAATAAACACAGAAGTTAATTAAGACTGCTTAATTTCTGCTGTTATATTGCTGGGATTTCTATTTAAGCTGCATTGTATACAAAAGAAAGAAGAAAACATTTAAGGCCCTTGGAGTAAATTCTGACTATTTTCTTGGAACTTTCAATATTTTACATATATGTAAGTACTTCTAGTAGAACAGTTAAGAACTTTTTGCTGGAACATTCAAATTTTTCTGACGGTCCCAGATTGGCCAAAGCACATGCACAGTCAACTCAGATGTGTACATAAATCTGGGATACCCATTACACATTTTTACCAACACAGCTAATGAATAGAATTTAGGTTTAGTGTCCCTCCTATTTCTCATTCATTTGGTATTCATTATTTTAACACTGACCATAATGACATCCATTAGGTTTTACAATGGATGTCATTTATCCTTCCGTAAGACTTCCATCATAATTCAGCATAGATGGTAATATACTCATTACAGTGGATCTTTTCATTAATAATGTGGATCTGTATCCACAGTATCCAATATAATATCTGCTGTATTCAAGCATTAATTAACATTCACTTATTTTAAAGTGGTAGTCACGACCTGCCTGGAGCCAATAAATCCTGCTATATAATAGAATTTTAAATTCACCGTATTCCTCAGGCAAAGCGTTCGCATTTCAGTAAATAACCAGTGTTTCCAGTGCTTTATGAAACACTGCAGCACTGGCACACGTGCTGTAGTATTTATGAAAATTGTGCCTTCCCATACTAGAAACCAGCACATTTCTGGAACCTCATTTTCAAAGCTATAGTTGACTATAGTCACTTTACACTTATTTCTGCTGTGGTTCTCCTCTACACCTTTGGGCACCTCACAGAACAATCTCAGGTGCCTCAAGAGAGAATCTGATTGACGGCTTTTCAGTTCTCTGAAGATTTTGACATTTGAACGTGAACCTGAATTTGTGCTGAAAAAATGTCAGGAGCACTTTAGTAGGTCAGATCAAAATCTGTTTAGGCTAATATCCTCTCTCTAAACATAAGAAAAAATTCATCATCTTACTGAGTAAATAATTTGTCATCTCTAACTCAAAAAGCCCTGTATATATTCAAACTGGCCAAAACTTCTATATTTGAAAAATACAGTATTTTACTTTGTTACTACATGTCCTGTATATCCTTTATGCAGGAAGGAACATAAAAATGTCCATTTTAAGTGGATGTAAAAAACAAAACCTGCAAAATACATACAGGAAACCTACATAACAATTTAAATAAGTTTTCCTGTGTTAAAAACACTAAGACTCTTTGGAAGAAAACAGCAAAATACTTTCTTACAGATTTACGATAAGTACTTTAGCTGCGTCCATGAAAAAAAAAAAAAAGAAGATATATGCTTGTGGTAATACATGTCCTAGATTTACAGAACAACCATTTTCTAAAAAGTATCTGCAGCATTTAGCCATCCAAACCACTGAAAGACAGTTTGAAAGACTATCATATAAAAATCTTGAGAGAGGGAAGCAAAAGCACTTCCCTTTTGGAACACACAGTCTGGGATCAGAACAAAGTTAATACTCTGTCCAATGCACCTATAGCTGATAGCCCAGAATTACCTGACTTCTCAAAAGCAAATCTAGAAAACACTTCACACTACTGGAAAGAAAGTAGGCAAAGCAGCTAAATAATGATTTACAGGAAAAGCAACTAAGGCTAAGTTTTTCATATTTGCCTGGAGTAATACTCTCGATGGCTATGAGCCAAGTAAATAGCGATGGAAAGTATACTAGAGTATACTAGTATACTCTAGTATACTAGAATATACTAGAGTATACTAGTACTAGAGTATACTCTAGTATACTAGAGACAGTAAAAATATTTACAAACAAATATAACTTAAGGGGAAACCTCCTGCTTTCATTATTGTAAATAAAGCATGTGAACATCTGAATTCTTTTTCACTTTTTCACAAAAACTTGCCTTGATAATTTGGAAGCTTTTTTTTTTATTGCATTTTACTTTTGTCTGTAACTCTCAGACATGAGATTCTGAACTCTCTAAGTTGTACTAACAACCGTCTTTTGTCACACGGTTTAATACGGGTTACACAGTTTGATGAGACCAACCCTAAACAGTGCGTGCACGTCTATTTAATTCGGAACTGGGGACAGTCAGACTATACTCTGAGTTTTGGAGAGCTCTTTTGGCTCTTCCAAATCTTTCAGCCATCATTTATGTCCTGGAATATTGCAGGCAGAGGGATATTCTGTTTCATGGAGCTCTGGGAAAGCCTAGTAACGAGTCTCAAGATTTACTGATAAAGTCACCTCCTTGATCATGTTCATGGTGGGAACAAAGAGATTTTTGAGTTGCTTGTTTGTTACCAAATGTTAAAACTTTTCTAGTACTGCTAAGCCCCTTTTCAGTAACAAAGGAAGGAAAGAGGAGTGATGGATCCCCAAAGGCACTCTGGAGTAGGTCAGAAAACCTCCATTCACTCCAGGCAGGCTCAGAAGGTTTGATCTGGCAATGCCACAGTCCGAAATCTGAAACAAAGTCTCTCACTGCAATTTTTCTAATAGAAAATTTGAAAATGTTTGGTGGAAAAAGCCAAGCCAGTATTTTAAGGAAGAATAGTCATCCAGCTTTAATACAAAAGCTTGAGGTTTGTTTAAGAAAGGTTGCCTTGATCATTCCTATATTTGTTCCTACGTTTTTTTGATCGCATTTTATCTGTTGCATCCTTTGTGCCATACACTTATAATTTTGTTCAACAGATGAGACAAATGTATAAAGCTATTTGTATTCTAACATATATGTATATGTATCATGTATTTGACATAAAACAAAAGACACGGGAGAGTGACAAAATTGGATTTCAGTCCATCCACCTAAACTGAACTAATACAACATGTAAGAAAGGGAAGACTGGTTTACTGGCCTGTGCATCCCATAAAATGCATCTCAGCAACAAAACTGTAGAAAGTTCTTTTTCAAAAGGACTTTTCATCACAGGAGACTAAACAGAATTAGCTCACACATTTAACTAATAAGACACAGCTGACCAAACAATGCATCTATTTATTTGATTAGCTTTAAAGGCATCTGTTGTTACAAATCTACTTTGTAGCTTAAAAAATGCAGTTTCAGTCCACCAGTTTTACTAGTTTAGACTGCCTGGGCTTATTAAGTCAGGAAATCTTGTTTCCATAGCTAATGACAACAGAATACTGATCTATTAGTTTTCATTTTACCTTTTTTCTTTTTATTTTTCCATCTGGTTTTTTAACTTGCCAAACATTTAAAATGACTAGATGTATGTATAGCTCTGTATTGTTCCCTTTAATTTAAATTACCTTAAGAAGAAAAAGTTCCTCTATAATACGACAAACTTTGATCATCTGAGCTTAAAAAAAACTTCAAAGTAAATGAAATAGTGTGCTACGGTTTTCTGGAGCATGGAAGATACAATATTGATGGAAAACTATGGATTACTATTCATGGTATTTATATCCACTGATATTGCTATAATTGTACAGTGAATAGTAGTGCATAGACTGTACCTGTCTTATGGATAACTGAGATGAGGTTTAGGATATATATAAAGCCTTTTCCCTTATGCAATTTCATTTTAAAAATTGAGTCATAACCAAAATCTTATTTTGGGACAGTAAATTGAAGGGATGTGTCTCTGGCACTGTTATTTTTAGTCAATAAACTAAAGTGAAATCCTTAACTTGGAGGCATGGGGGGTGTGAGGAGAGACACCAAAAAAGCTCAGAAGAAAACTGACACCGAAATTTATTAAAACAACTGCCTTCCCTGTGGAAACTTTTCCTGTCTCCAGAAAGAGTTAAACTAACCAAGGAATTGGTCTGGAAGTGTTCTAAGTCTTTCATGATATTTGATACTTAAAGGTTTCAAAAGCTTATAATAAAATAATGAAAAATACCGGTAATGTTACGGTTCCTTTCTCTTGCTTACTTTTCTGAGGAAATTACCTCTGGAAAATAAATTGGTAGGGCTAAGAGGGCCAAACAAATAAAATAAACTCTTCAATTAGAAACAAGGATTCTCCTTTCTCACAATTCAGAGTGCCTCTGAGACTGAGAAGCCATGTAGATACCAATCAGAAACTCATCCAGCCATCTCAGGAGACGGGTAACACACAGATTGTGAGAAATGTTAGGCACTTCCAGCAAAATACGGAATGTTCGGGCAGGCCCATTAAAAAAAACAACCACCCAAAACCACGAAACAACCTCATCAAAAATAAGTGCAAATATATTCATTTGGGTAAAACAATCATCTGGGTCTGCTCATGCACGGTGTCTGCTCTCATCCCTGTCGCTCCCGTCAATCTGCAGTTGAAGGGTAATGGCCCCACGATCCAGGGAAGGTGCTCAAGTGTGTACTCAGGCTGCAGCTTGAGCGATGGGTTCATTTATCATCATAATAAGCTATTACCATTGATAGGTCACAACTCATTGAAGAGACAGTCAGTCTAATTGGCTCCATTCAGTCAGCTCTGGATGTGCCTCAAGGAGAGGAGCGGTGCTTTGCAGGTAATATTCAATCACCCAACAAACCACTTGCTTAATAATTCATCACAGTTCAGACTGGGGCTCTAGCACATGATTATTCCTTCCATATGGCAAATATCTGCTCTTAACCCTTTTGTCTCTTGGGTCCAGGAAGATGAAGGCAAATTCATTGTGTAGTTAGGGTAACCTTCACTTCTAGAAACTTACTGAATATTTAAAATTTCCACTGAGGTTTGCTTTCTAAAGAACTTGGTTGTAGTTAGCTGGAGTCTCTTTCTGGAAAATAAAATCATCATTCTCTCCTCCTACAGATCAGCTTACACTACATAAACTTAATAGGAACGCAAAGTACTGGAGCTCATTTTGCCTTCTAGAGATTTAATGACGCACTATGGGTCCATTCAGAAATCTTTAGCAATCAGGTAATGATAGGGTAGATGAGAGAGAGGGAATAGTGTACATGAGACACAGGACCTAGGATTTAAAGGATGCGTCACACTCTACTCAGATATTGGATCAAAGCACAAGTCACTCACAATATTAAAATATTTAGAATAATGACTCCATGAAAAGACAAGTTAGAACTAAACCAGTAATTCAAGCTTCTCATCACTATTGTGCTACTTTCGTAGAATCCCAGAATGATAGAGGGTTGGAAGGGACCTCTGGAGATCATCCAGTCCAACCCCCTGCCAGAGCAGGGTCACCCAGAGCAGGTCCCACAGGAACGTGTCCAGGTGGGTTTGGAATATCTCCAGAGACAGAGACTCCACCACCTCTCTGGGCAGCCTCTTCCAGGGCTCTGCCACCCTCACAGGAAAGAAGTTACTCCTCATGTTTAGGTGGAACTTTTTATGTTCCAGTTTGTGCCCGTTCCCTCTTGTCCTGTCCCTGGGCACCACTGAGAAAAGACTGGCCCCATCCTCCTGACACCCACCCTTGAAGGATTTATAGGTACTGATCAGATCCCCCCTCAGCCTTCTCTTCTCCAGACTAAAAAGACCCAAGTCCCTCAGCCTTTCCTTGTAAGAGAGATGCTCCAGGCCCCTCATCACCTTTGTGGCCCTCTGCTGTACCCTCTCCAGCAGTTCCCTGTCCTTCTTGAACTGGGGAGCCCAGAACTGGTGACAGTGCTCCAGGTGGGGCCTCCCCAGGGCAGAGCAGAGGGGCAGGATGACCTCCCTCGACCTGCTGGTCACACTCTTTCCGATGCACACCAGGATGTCATTGGCCTTCTTGGCCACAAGGGCACATTGCTGGCTGTGGTTACCATTTCATTGTTCAAGTCTTTGTCAGTATATTGCAGCCAGACTGAAAACCTCTTTTGCAATCATTCCATTGTCAAAGGCTTTAAGGTACCCTTTCAACGGGGTGCTGTGGTGGGACCCTGGCCAGCAGCCAAACACCCACCTTCCTCTCACTCATTTCTCTCTCACACAGTATGGAGAGAAAATAGAAGGAAGTCAAAAAGGCATAATAGCCCTACCAGTCACCAATCATTTATGAAAAGATCAAGAATACATAGAATTTAAAAAATTACTCACTTAATTCCTACTATAATTATTTCTGGAACTGGTTCCTTCTTCTCATAAGCAAATAAAATAAAATAAAATAAAATAAAATAAAATGCAGCTCTTTGTATACACTTTGAGTGTCAGTTTTGCATTTTATTTCACTAATAATATCCTAATGGAATTTCTACCATTTTCAACCACTGATAAACCACTCTCCCTTCTTCTATACTCTAGTCAGTACTGGTGCTTTGTGTGTTAAAAATGAGTGACTCCTGCCAATATTTCATCGTAAAAATCTACAACCTGGTGGGACCCGATAATGGATGTAAGATGCCATTAACAAAGTTACTTGGATCAGGTCTCTCAGACCTATGAGCTGATTAAAAATTCACATGACACCCAAATTCATGTGTCACACAAATTCACACGCACATACCTCTTAATCGCATCTGTACACAGGTGAGTAGCGCTTGGATTTGGGCACCGGTTTGGTCTTAAAACTTCTCAATGACACAAGGTGAAGTTAGTCAATCAAGTTCAGGCACCAAAACTTAGTTTCTGAAGACAGACAAGAAGAGCAATGCTAATTCCTGCATGTAAAATGGAAAGAATGGAATTTATCCATCTTGTAGAGAAGCTGCATGTCAAGAACATTTTGAGAGTGTCAGATGCTCCTGAGCACGTCAGACCTCAAAAGCAGTATCGTGCAGACTGAAAGTACTACAAATGGTTTGCAGAAAAAGCTGCTCTCCTCGTGCACCATCAGAAATTCTCAGTACTTCTGCCCTTCTGCATACTGCCTTTTTGATGTGGAAAGCAAAAGCTGAACCCCACAAAATTCCCAAAATAAAGCTCAGTGGCATCATGCGGTTTTACTAATGAGCTATAAACTCAACAATTTCAACTACGTCCTACTTCAAGTTTTTATAATTCATTTACCTTTAAAGAAAATGGGGGCGGGAGGGAGAGGAGTGTTGGGGGGAGGTAAATCAAACAGAAATGGAAACTCAAATACTCAGGAAGGGAAATCTGGAAACTGAACTGAACACTACCTCTTTGTGGCTCTCATATTTTGAGACTGACCTTTCAGTAGCTCTTATTTGTAACCTTTTGGTGACAGGCATAGATTCCTTCATCACACTCCTGTGTCCCCCAGCATCAACTAGATGTCTGGACTATAAATTCTGCCTGATTAATGCAAGTGGGTAAGTTGAGTAAAACTCCATTGAACCCATTAGTTGCAGGTACCCCGTGATCAGCAAGGATCTCCAAACAGGATTTTCAAAGCAAATGTTTATTTGCTGGAGAAGCGCTTCGCATGCAATGGAACGTACAAGAGGAACGAAACCCCGTGCATCCTCCCTTTCATAAACTGCATAAATTTCCTTTGCAGTCTCCAGTAACCACGGTTCAATTTAGCCGTCCCTGTCTCAGAGATCACCATCATTGTGCTTCTTTGCACGTCGATTAGCCCTCAGTACAAATCACCAGATACATTCATTCTTTCCAAGTCAAAGATTTTTTTTCTTTTTTTCTTCTGCTTTGTTGGACCCTTCAGTATTTTAGTATTCGGGATCAGAGATAAGAAGAGTAAAACTTTTCAATCTGGCAAGCATATTTCCCAATTTACTTTCTTCTCCATTATTTCCTAGCACCCCTCAGTATTCTCTCTCTAGCATTCACATCCCTTCTTTTGTGAAACTACTTTATTTCCTGCTTGTTTCTCCATTTTTCAACTGCCACTATTGATTAAAACCCTTGCCTTCAAGGCAGATTGGGTAAGCAGGTAATGCGAAGGACACTTGAGATTTATGAAAGCCATTAACCAACAATAAATTTCCTCTTTTCTCTACAGTAGTATAAAATGATTTTAGCACAAAGAAATTAAATGTATCGTGGGGTACATGAAACACCGCAGTCTCTCGACTCGGCTAGCCAGATTCTGAGCCCCGTTTCTACCCATTTCCAAGGTGCAAGGAGGCCGTCACAGTCTGCTGGCCATCCTTAGCTTTCCTTGCACTCCCAGTAGCAGCCGTACTTGACCTGTCCCACCAGGCTACCCAAACATGATTAAAAGCGTTAATGAGGAATAAAGTGTGCCAAATTTACTTCTGTCTTGGTGGTTCTTTACAGTCATGGGCAGCTGGATTCCAAATAGGACAGTCCTGATATTGTTCCAGTTTGTACTGGGGATCAAGCAAAATTTGGCTGGCCACAACTGGGAAAGAATGCAGAGACCTATCCCTGCCTCGTTCCGTGGTGCCACAGGGAGAGCATATTTCAGCAAAGATAAAGAATCTAAACCCAATCATGTAACACAAATTAAGTAAACTTAAAGGAAGCATCAGTCAGCTGTGGTTCCAATCTTTAAAATGTTTTGCTCTTCACTTGTATTCCTGCTCTGTTTGTCTCATCCTTTCAGTATCTGAATTTGCCTATTATCTCAATTTTTACAAGCTGTAGTGAAGTAAGAGCTAATAAAATAAACAGCACATTTGGTGTAAGTGGAAGACACCTTCATACTGTTGACTGAGTCTGATTACCGGGGTGACTTAATTTCAGTCAAGGCAATTTAGATTGCAATTTTGAAAGCTGCATTATTTATATTAGTTTAAGCTTTACTTATGAAAAAATAAAAGTATATCAATAAACGAAACCAGCGTTTTATCAGAAGAATGCATTCATATATGAAAGACTAAAGATGCTGAAGTAGCTGTCTGTAAGAAAGATATTTTTCCTTAGGTTCAAAACAATCATTTTAATTTTCTGCCATGTGTTGGCTGTTGACACTACTGAAAAAATCCAAGGATCTGCAGCAACTGTGAGTAACTTCAGGGGTATTACACTCAATGGAGATTTCTTGCAGACTATGTGCTGCCGATGCCTATTACTGATTCTTTTACAAGTACGGATAACATGCATATAGCTTATCTGTCACCAATAAGTGTCCTTACAAAATTGTTTCTTATATTTTAGGCCTTGTACTTGAAGATCAGATTCCCTACTCCATCCCGTTTTCTTTGGGAGCTTGGAGATGTTGTTACACACTCAAATCTGGGGTCGAAACTCATTTCAGAGGTATAAAAAAGGCAAATTCCTCATGAAGTAGCGGCCTTACCGTCACTGTGGAAAAATCCCTCAGACAGGCAGCAGATACTTCAAGCACTGCCATTATTGTGGCCTGCTTAGACTTGGCCAACCCATCTGCATTGGGGAATCAAACCTTCTACAGGAGGGCCTAAGCATCTTATAAATGTGCACAGAGAGCGCTCACATCAGCCCACCTAAGTTTCATTGCTTCACCTCGCTGACAATAAAAGCATTACAGACACATGCTCAAAAATCAGCCCGCTGGCTAAACTTAAGACACAGCTGCGTGCTGGAATTACGTAGGCGAGGTCACTCACTGCTTTTCATGAGGCCACTGAATTTCAAAACAAACTGGTGGTAGGAAAAAGCAGCTTCCAACAAGAATTCAATTTGCATCTCATCCGCCTCTACAAAAAGGTGTTAAGTCAGATCGGTCTCCTTTTTGAGGCAGGCAGTAAAAGCAAGAAAAAGAGTTGTGGATCTATCTAACTCCATCATGTCCCAGGAACAAGGAAGTCTGAAGATCTGAAACCATGACAATACTAGATGAAGCCTTCTGGGTTTAGATGCATTAATAATTTAGGACAATTGATCCTGGCATTTCTGTTCCAGCTGATTATTGTATTATTTACGCTTCTTTATGTTTTGGGTTTCAGCTCCCTCCCTCCCCTCTGGGAGCTGCAGCCTGCAATTTGCTTTGCATTATTCTGTCTTTTGCATCAGAATTGCTTGAGAAATGAAAACAAATGGAAGGAAATAAACATAAAAGCCACAAGGACCTAGCTTATGATTATTTTATAATTCAATATTTACTCCTATGAGGTATTCTGGGCAGTCTGCAACAGATAATGTGTCACAAAACAAACTGCTCACTCCATCCCAATCTTTAGCTTTCCGAAGCAGAGTACTTTCAAAGACTGATAGATTTTTAAAGTTTGTACATATTGACTACAGGCTTATTACAGCGTCTTCACTTCTGGACTCAAAGAAACACTGACTTCTGTAAGTCAGCAACTAGGTTACACAGCTAATTATAAAAGAACAGGCAAAATAAATGAAGTGAGAGTGTTAAGTCAAAGCCGTCCCTTCCTCTTCTGTGTGCACAGACTCGACACGAAACTTTCAGCTGTGGTCTTGCTTTTAACTAGAGGGCAGAGCAAGAACAACGGATCCCCCATGCGCTGCTTAAGTCCATGCCATTGACAAACATCATGTGCTAGAATTTTTCCCAGAGATAACAAAGCCTTTTATTCAAGTATCTTTTGCTTTAATTTTCAACATACTCTGACTTCACGAAGGACCTAACTACATTAACTTCCCTTACACCGAATGGGATGGTGCCGGACGACTAGTTCAAACAACTCCTGTAAAACAACATTTGATGCAAGAAACTTCTCAATTTGAGTAAAATCTGCCAGTAAGCAAATAGTGGTTTTGAGCAGAGGTGTTTTAGGTCTTCTATCGTGCCATTTGCAGTCTAAGTAACGGCAGCACTAATATCTGCTCAAAGCCCAGATAGAGGGAGTTATTTTCTATATAACTGCTAGGTGTTGGGACCGAATGATGTTCAGAGACCTGGATTCCAGGACGGGCTCCACCTAAAGGCTGAACGAAGCTGTGGCTGCTGACAAGGGCAATGTCCTGACCGGCTGAAAGAGGCAGAGTAAAGCTTCACCTTCGTGGTCAAAGTTGGCCCTTAGCAAAGAAAGGAACATAAAATTTGCAGCTGCAGGAAGAAAATAAAGAAGAGAGACTTTCTCTAACCAAAGATGGGTGTTTTCTCATGGAATCTCAAGTGGCCTCAGCTGCTCCTCGTGTGTGTGTGTCATGGGGGGGGTCATATGTTTATTTAGATACACTCCGTATCGTGTTTTCTTTCGGCTTATCATAAATGGCTTCTATTCAGCACACAAATTATCAAATCGCTTTTTGCCAAGACGTCAAAGGAAAAGAGGCACAGGACATTCAGACTGTCAGACTTCTGAAACAGCACGGACACCGAACCCTACCACACCGACTGTAGAGAAACAAGCGTTTCACATTGTCCCGCTGAATTTGGTATCTAATTTTTCATTAATTTCATACTTTCCTTTCAGTGTTCTGATCAAACATTATCAGAATGTAACTCCTAACACTTCCAAACAAAGTAAGAAAACATTTTAGCAAAATAAACTTACGGATCCATTGTCAAAACAAATTAAGAAACTGCTAACAAAAAACAAATGGGGTTTTCAAATACCTAAAATGTAATTAGAGTTGATAAGACAATTTGTCAGTAACTAGAAGCTCCAGCAGATCACAAGACGTTGTGCTTGCTGCAATCCCTAGTTCGGTAGGCTATGATAAGGTAGGCAGGGAAGAAGATAAACTCTTTTATGATATCTACTAAAACCTTAATACTAGCCATTTGAAATCTCCCGAAGTATCCACTAGATATTTTATTTTTAGCAATTAAATTCCACCAGATTACTCCTAAATGTATTCTGCATCAAAAACAGTGTTCAATTTTTCAGCTCAAACGCATACTATATAATCAGACAGGTAAAATATCAGGCTTTTAAAAAAAATGCGCTGTATCTGCACAAAGAAGTTTAAGTTTTGGTAGCAGCATATATATTTGGAAGCCTAAAAGGATATGGTGACGTTAAAGTAATTTGCTTATGTTCTTGTCCTAGTCTGACATAAACAAGAATCCTGCACCCGCTACCTGCAGCCTCTTGTTATTTATAATATCTCCTTAGAGTCACAAAGACCAGTATCGTATAGCCCAGTGTCGCCCAGATTTAGACAAAAAGGAAAAAGCTACACGCTGCACACTCAGGAACATCCTATTTATAACGCTTTTTTCATCCAAAAGAAGCATTTGGAGATGGATGCAAAACAAGCAGATAGCACACATATGGCAATCAGCATTGTGGAGGCATATGCACAACATACCAACTTTATATTAAAAAAATTATTTTAAATAAGGCTTTTGAGCTATATTTGAAAACTAGGAAATGCAGGGTGGTTACTACCTTTTGTTCCTCAATTATATTCTGGGGATTAGCATTTAAGAGCAATAATTTTAAGAATAAAAAGGAAAGGCAGTTTTCTGTGACACAATGTTTATGTAATGTACATCTTGATGTAAGATTTCCTAAATTGTTCTCTATATTTCCTAAGGCAAAAATTCTTCAAGAAGCTTGCCTACTCTGAGATACCAATTATTCTACTGTAACACAGCTAGCAATCACTCTCCAGAAAGGATGGTTTTATCCAGTTTCAGCTATTTGGTTTTATCCAGTTTCAGCTATTCAGAGAAATGTTTTATTGAGTTTACAAATAAGGACTCTCAATATTCTATTTCCACTTCCCTTTCTGTAGCATAAATCATATGGCCTAAGCATGTCATTAGGACTCTAATTTACGTGATGCAACATGACAGTTAAGATGTACTGTGGTAATTTGTGAGTGCTTTCAGTATTATTGTAGTATCAAAAATTTATATGGTTCAGTTATTAAGGCAAATTGCTTTATTCATACAGAGATATCTGACAGTAACCACAAAGGACCTCCAAATTACACTGAAAAAAAATATCTTCCACGTTCAAATAATTTGTGCACATTCTTACCATTATTTTGCTCACTGAATAGAAGCAGGATGAAATGCTGTCTGGAAAAGTATCAGTTCATATCTCAGGGAAGATTATAGAAGAAACTCTCTCCCTGGCCCAGCTAAATGAGCCTGACTATCTTTAACAATTTATAGCCACAAACAGGATGCCCAATTCTTTGGAATGATGCTATTGAGTTTCAACATGCTCACTTACCTTCTGTCACGTTGATTTTCAGCCAGCAGGAAGAAAATAAATAAATAAGAGTTTGACTAGCCTGAAGAGACTACAGAGGAAAATGTGCTCAAGTGTATTAATGTTAGCATTTCTGATAAGTTTTAGCATGATCGGGTTTAGGGTAAATGGAAAGCTGTTCAGCTGCCTTCACGTTTAGGACTCATTCAGTCCTCAATTCTACGCTCGGAAAAAAAAATAGGAGATTTTCATGGAAGTATCACATACGATGGCAGAAAGTCTAATGGGCGAGAAGCCTGATAGTCAGACCACTAAAGCATTCAAGACTTTAGAAAGCAAATATTTGGTATTAACCTGCAGGGCACGAATATATGTGTAGAAGCACACATGGGCACATGCAGACTTGGATAAATTTATGCACCAGAACTGGCACAGAGCTCACAACAGCATTTTCTGAGTTCTAGGGCAGAGAGCTACACACACACACAAGTTTCTTGCCAAACATTAAAGTTTTGTAACACACCCCCACAACATCTGATACACAACTTGCATCTCTGCAAAGCAGACGAGGGAACTGGTTTTCAAAGCTGAGGACAAGGTGGGAAGAGAACAGGACAAGCTGAACCACACACCAGCTAACTCATTCAAAAAAACAACGCCGCAAACTATATAGGCTTCTGGAATACCCGACAGCAGGAGCCTGAAGAGGGCTCGAGGATGCTGAGTTAATTTTCTCTACTTAACTTTTTGCCTCCCAAGGATACTCCACATGCCTCATTCCTTCCGGCAATTTTGCTGGTCAAACAGCCATCCAACTTAACCTTCCCTCAGTTCTCCTCCCCTTCAAAGCCTTACTTCTTTTTTCAATAAATCAAATTAGCGTTTTGCAAAGTACCATCTGCACTTACTTTGTTGCCCAAGTAGGAGCTGGGTGCACTCCAGTAATAAGTCTGTGGCAGAACTTTTTGCGCAACCGCGTTGCTGATGCTAAACTGCTGATGCCCATCGAATCTGTTGAGCTTGGGGGTTACTCTGACGAGACCCGCTAAGTCAGTCAGATACCAGCCATTCATGTCTTCTATCTATAATGACAGAAAAAACCCACCAAAAAATCCCACATTAAAAAATGACAATCAGGAAATCAGTCATTTCAACAGTCACATCCTCTCATTCATCTATTTTAAAAAACTGATTAAGTCTATATGAATAATAGCAATTTAGAAACAAAGGAAACAACAAATTAATACCAGCAAAAATTTCTCTTATTGTATGTGACTGGGATTTATAACTTCTGAGTAGTTTGAAGCAACTGCAAGTATGTGCTTTCCCTGCTTTATATGGTCCACAGCAAGCAGGAAATTCTATTGTACAAACATATGCATAAGAATATCTGCAAATATTATGCAAGTTTTCAATAAATAATATTAGTCACAGAGGGTACAGAAGATGAGCTGACAAATGGATAGATATTTTCAGATTTTTTTTAGACAGCATAATTTATAATAATTTGTAATTCTAAAGCCTTACAACTTATAAATATAAATATACATTTTTTGGAAAGCCAAAGCAAAGCTGCAAAGCACTAGAACTTGGATTTCTGAAACCCCGTAACTAGAAATGAGTCACCAGAGAAGAGCACACTGTTCAAACAAGGAAGGCTTCTGGAGCCTGGATACAAGCAGAACAATAAATTAGCTCAGCTGTGGGATGGAACATTTTCCAGCTGCTGGCATGTAAATGAGCACACTAGGCATATATGATCTTATTTGCAGACTTCCAGCATACCAGTGCAGCCAAACCAGGGAGCTCATAGACCTGGAACGCATTTCCCAAACTCAATCTACAGACTTGACTATGTAGCTTACATCCGCGACAGTGGAACTAGCGCTTGAGCTTGGAGAACTAGTTTAAAGTTCAGAGTACATTTGCAGGCTAAAGACATTTTTCTACAGCACAAATAAGAACAGTGGGTTCATCTCCGGTTCATACCCTTTCCTAGGAATACGGTAGGCACAAGAAATTCACTCAAAATTCCCCCTTTTTCTTACATAAACCGTGTGTTATACATTTAAAGTTTCAAAATTCTTAAGTATTTAATTTAATAATGACCTGGAAAAGAGGTTGCCCTATGGATATGTTGCATTTAACTCAGGACTGATCATGTACACACATTCCAGGACTGTGTTTAGGCACACGGCTTCATTTTTGACTGTTATAACTTCTTTTGCACTTCTCACTGATCAACTGCACTTTTTCAGAGCTTTCTCACAATGAAGAGAACCAAAGCTTCTTTTGCATAAATGAAAAATATACGGGGCATAAAAGAACATGCATGATTTTAGAAGACCGCTCTGGTGACAACAGACAGTGACAACAGACAGAAACACAAACTCAATGACGTGCTGATGCGGTATGATTTTTCTTACATTTCCGTAGGTAAGGTGAGAGTGTGTGCAGACATCTGTTTTCCCAGAGCAGAAACATTCCTCACAGCCTTTGGGATTATTTTGCTGCAGATTGAAGAAACCTGGTTTGCAACGATCACAGTTTTCTCCTTCAACATGTTCCTGGAAATGCACATTAGAATATTACTTCAGTTGTCATAGATTAGAATTTAAGATCACCAGCTTTATACTCTGCATGTAAAACACGGGACACAGAATTTGGACATTGTAAGAGTTTCAATTTTTCTTCTACATGAATGGACATACCTGATTTCCGGGAATAATCTAATTTCTCTCCTTTACGCTTGAGCATATCAGAAGGGAAGGCAGGAGGGGACAGAATACTGCAGCCTCACCAACTGTGGTCTGTAGGCATGGCTGATAAAATCTGTGCACGCCCAACGGATGCAAACTCCAGGTACACAGTGTTAGTTGTACCATCCGTTCAGCATAGCCGATTTTCAGTGGCCTGTCATTAATAGCTGAACTCAGGCTAAATCCAAGTGTTAAAAGGGCTGCGTTTCTCCTTCCCACGGCTACGTGTGTTTGCCAGCCGCGCAGCCAGGCCTGCACACTCTTCCCCTGCAGAAAGCCAGGCACTAAACATATACGAAGAATTCTAAACTTAGCATTTGTTAATTACATTTTTCGGGGAAAGCTTATGTCGTGCAGAAGTCCTGCCAGCTCACACAATACATCAGGTTGTCCTATAGGCAAAGAGAAAGCTAGCTTTTCTACAAGGAGTATCTTGCAAAAGGTTCACGCTATGGTGCTGGCTTAGTAATTCGATATTTTTCCCAACATAGCCCAGAAAATTCTCTCCCTTTCAAAAGCGTTATACACAGTCTCTTTAAGCCTGGAGACGGTGCTCTATGGTACGCACACAGGACCAAATTGTTGGCTCCACGTCAGCAGAGAATGAACACATTATAAAAAGCCTGCCCACACTGTGTAGTCTGTGATTTCTTGAAATACACAGCTCTGAAGTTAGTTCACCAAAAGCCAACTGATACCTCCCGGGGCAGATCTGGCAAAGTCGGAAAAAGCAGGGTACAGCACGTGGAGGTACGGGGAGAAAGGCTAGAACAGACCCTGCTGACGTGCTTAGGGTGTGCAGAGCAAGAAGGGTAAAAGAAAAGAGCACTGCAAAGCAAAACTATGTGTTTAAATGAAAAGTTGTCCTACTCTGCAGTCACAAACGTCACCAGTGAGTAAAACCTGAGCAGGCAGCCAATGGGTAACAGATATATAAAACTCGAGGTTGGCCAGGAGATGTAACCTGTCCTTCAGCCAACGAAGCAATGTTTCTACAGCCTCATTTATTTCTGAATGCTGTGTTCAGTCCAGTTTTAGATTATGCAAAAATGATACTTTGACCATATACCTCCAGACAGCTCTCTGAGATAATCAGTGACAAAACAGGCGTTTATACTTGCTCCTCACCTTTCTGTACATTAGTTTACTACGGCTAATGCGGTAAACATAACAATCTAATGCCCACTTTGTTGCATTATGCTGCTTGCAGTTAGAACTGTTTTTCAGCAGTCAATTTCCTTTACAAGAAAACTATCCTTAGTAAATTTAGAGCTCATCATATGTAATTGAAAGATGTGATTAAAAGAAGGGAAGCATTTTTCCCAAGACCTGCTATTAACTTGTCCAGACATCCCACTTTATTCTTCATATGGAGCATAACTAATCTGATGATTTCAGTGTCCCTTTGACCATAATCTGCTTTGATTTGAATTTGAAGATTGTTAGTGAAAATAAATGTGTGTGTATCTGTATCTCGGCTATCTGCAAAGGGTATAATTTTTCTCCCACGAGCACTTTAAAAGGGATTAGAGGAGAAGAAAGAAGACAAAGGATGAATAGCAAGAAAAAAGTGTGGACTCTCTGGGATAGGAACAATTATCTCTATTCCCTATTTGTTCATTTTGGTCCCATTGTACTACCAGGTCAGTTTGGCACGACACAAATAATGTCATAATAATAAGAATTATTCAGCAGTAGGTATCTTGTATTTGGCATGTGACACCTTCATCAAAGCTCCCTTTCAAGTCAGAATATAGCAAAAGCACCCATTTTCTGATCTCCTACACTTGATAGCTAAGGAATTAGAACTGAGATAAAGATAGATTTTATTTCTGACAGACAGCATGTGACTGTTACACAAAGTGAGGATAAGGTTAATTCTCTGAGTACATTTCAGTGCCATTCAGCTGTCACACCCAAGCTTTATATATGTACGCAGCATAAGCTGATAGATTGAAGTATTTTTATACATTGTTGTATTTAAGGATGTAACATAAGTATTTTTAAATCCACATTTGTGACTAATTCTGTTAATTAAATGCTGGAAGGAAACCCCTGCAAGTACAACACAGGAAAATCAACCCACAGTACCGTTGGCCTTTGAGCCTCTTCATGGTCACTCACTAAACCATGACTCACAGAGCACCACCATTCCTAAAGCATTCTTGGTAACTAGGTATTTCTTAAGAAGTAGATGCACGTGTTTTTAGAAGTGTTCTATTTCAATATAATATCAAAATATAATTTGCTGGAGGTACACGAAGGCACAGAGAGAAAGTCAGTCTTGGATTTTCCTCCTAGAAATTTAGAAAATCACCCTAAATAAAGGATGGATTATTATTTTTTTAAATATGTTACAGATTAATAATCAACCATCCCAAGGCAGGAGAGAATTCTCTTAGTTTTGAATTTACCAAGAAATGAGGATTATATCCCTAATAACAACTCCTACAATGCAACTTTTTGTTTGTTCTAATACATCATCAGTTCACCTCATTTTGTGTTTTGAGGTCATATCGCATTTTAATTTTAGAGCCCAAAATACTTTAAACATACAGTTTTGAGAACAAGAGGATGTGAGTTTGAAATAAATGATTCACAGGCTTCATTACAATGAAGTACCCTTTCATTACAGATTTTTAAGGACTTGTATGACAGGCAGCAGGCTCCTAGGTACAGTGTTAATTACAGTGACTACTGCGGTGACACAAGACAATCGAAGACTTCACAGGACCAAGAAAAATTGTTGTATGAGAAGTGACTGACATCGATACTAACACATCTAGGGAGGACACTGCAATGCTGTTCTACGATAGAAAAGCCATTAATTACAAGCTTTCCATATCATCAGTAGGTTGCTATGGCTCAGGAGAACTTGACATCCATACCTTGCAGGTGCAGGGACCTACGCAAGGGTCAGCATTCGCACTGCCTTCCAGCGAGCAGTTGCAGGGCAGGCACTCGGGGAATCCTGTATAACCCAAGGCACATCTGTCGCAGCTCTCTCCTGCGTAGCCAGGCTTGCAGTGACAGAAACCAGGCAACATCTCTATGGGAAGAGGGAGAAAAAATGAGGCATATTTGATTTATCATTATTATTACTATTAGCAGTAGTATTATTAACAGATCTGTGTGTTCCAGTGCTCAAAACATCACCTTTGGGAGGTGTAACATAAGGGCATACATCTATGTATGGGTCGGTCTCTTCTCCCAAGGAACAGGCGATGGGACAAGAGGAAACGGCCTCAAGTTGCACCAGGGGAGGTTCAGATTGGAGATTAGGAAAGATTTTTACACTGAAAAGGTTATTAGGCATTGGAATGGGCTGCCCAGGGCAGTGGTTGAAGCACCATCCCTGGAGGTATTTAAAAGCCGGGTTGCCATAGTGCTTAGAGACATGGGTTAGTGATGGTTTTTATCAGAGTTAGGTTGATGGTTGGACTCAATGATCTTAAAGGTCCCTTCCAACCCAGACAATTCGATGATTCTATTTAAGTCTGTGAGAGGCTACAATAAAGTATGCAAGAATAGAGCGAGCATATAGTGATTTGAATTCTAAGCTTCCAGAAGTCCACATATTGGAGATCTTCTAAACTGAAATGTATCCCTACTTCCTTGCACCTAACGTTCCCTGAAAAATGTCTCTTCCATCAATTCACCCTATCGCCTTTGAACATGCTTTTGCTTTCAGAGTCCACAAAGCTCCCCAGCAGTAGGTTCCACATTTAACCATGGATCGAGTGAAAGCAAACACTGATGGGTGTTAAACCTGTATTTATTGCCCTCTAATTCTCATATCAGAGAAAACAGCAAGTAACCATTCCCTACCCGCTTCCTCCATGCCATCTGTGATTCCAATATACCTCGATCATACCCCACATGACATTTTTATTTCATACACCAAAACCTCCTAAGCCTATTTAATATGGAGTTACACAGAAACTGCTTTGTATGCCTGAAGATCTCTGTTGTCATTCTCTACAACTTTTCCAGCTCTAATAAATTATTTAAGGGGAAAGGAGCGCATAGCGTGGACCTATAAATGGTTTGACGATCTTTTCAGTTTTGTTTTTTAAACAACAGTAATATTTCCTAAGGCTCTGTTGACCTTTTTGACTGCTGCTGAGCCAGCCCTGAGAGGATACACCCAGGGCACGCAGTCCAAGGTCATTCCAAGAACTGCTTCACAGCTGGTAATGCCTAATTCAGAAATCGCTGTCATCACTGTACAAGTAGAACTACTTTTCTCTGTGTTCTGCTTTTCCTTTAATTGCTACAGAAATTCATCAGTTATTTCTCTACCCAGCCACTGACTATCTTGAGATCTTTCTGAATATTTTGCAGTTCTTTCATTTCTCTGTGCCGAAAGATTTTGTACTTGCTAACTTTGTCACCTTCCTACTCATCCCTTTTCCAGGTTAAATATGAATATTTTCAACAGTTCATACTGTTCATCACTGTGAAAATGGTCCGTTTATTCTTTTAACCAAGTACTAATCCATGAAAGAACCTTTCCTCTTTATTCTATTACCCTTTCTTTCATGGTCTTCGGTGAAGGATCTTGTCAAAACTTTTTGAAAATCAAAATACATTATTAATTCAATGAGCCTTTGTTCACATGCTCATTGAACCCTTCAAACAGATTCATAAGGCACACTGTCCTCTACAAAAAAAACTGATCTTGATTTTTGCCCATTTTTGCCACAGTTCAGAAATGGTATAAATCATTTATTGCTGTTCCACTGATTTGCTTGGCACAGAAACCAGACCTTCTGATTTTAGTTTCCTTGAACCCTCTGCCCTTCTTTCACAAATTGGATAAACAGTTTCTATTTATGTAATATTAATGTAAGTTTTTTAAAGTATTATAAAGTGTATTGAATGATTCAAGCAACTCAGTTTTACCTACATCCAGAAGCCATGGATAAATACAACACAGGCCTGATGAACTGTTACTCTGCATTTACCAGCTTGCTCTAAACCTGACACGTCTGTTTGAGACAGTTCTTCTGACTTGTCCCCATGAACAAAGACTCCCAAGTGGGAAATTCCCTGAGCTCTTCTATTCACTGATACAAAGAATTAATCTCGCTTTTCTGCTGTGTCCTTTTCTCTCTTGAGATCTCTGGTTATAACTTGATTACACCTTATTCATATTTAACTCCTACTGAATTTGAATCTCTGCAGCCTTTTTGATTCTGATTTATCTGAAGAAGTACTTCTTAGCAACATTTAAGCATTTAGCAAATTATTCCTTAAAATATGTATATGTGTTATTAAGAGTATGACTTTCCAGAATCTGTCACAATTTATGTCCTTTTCTATTATCCTCAATTGGATATAACTTCTCCTCTTTTCAGGGAGCTTCTTTTTTATTGTTTAAATAGATAATTTTTTCTAGCTTAATTGCGTTGCTTGAATCATTTTGAACTAGAGGAATGCATCTTCTCTGAATGTCTAATACACAGTCTAGAAACCCTATGCTTGCCATTAGCAATCTCGGATTGTTCATTTTGATATTCTTTTTCAAGGTTTAAAGGTTTCCTTGTTCTGATTAAGTTGTTTTTTAGGGAGGCCTTCTCATTCCTACAAGAATGTTTAATTTGACTGCCCTTCAACGGGAGAGTTTTAAACCAGTTTCTCATGCATAAATCCAAAGGTGCTTCTCTTTTTATGGTTTCTCTAACTAGCTATTTGAAGAAGCAGTCATCTACAAGAGTTTTAAATTATATTTATTATCTGTTAATCTATACAGAGATGAAATTCAATCTGTCTTCTCTAACCTTGCCGCCTCTTTGATCTCCTGTAGCACATCATACTGACTGCCACCTTCTTGATCTGTCCTAATTATAAACAGAATTTCAGTGCATGAAATTTCTGTGTTACTTTACTACCCCAAAACCACATGATCCATGGCTTTTGGTGCCTGTGGCCCAGTTGATTCTCAAATTTTGGAGCTACCTTCCTCTCAACCAGCCACCAGTGACGCCCCACAGCACAGCAGGCATCAGGCTCGTGTAATCTGGGCCAATCCATCCCAGTTGGACAATCTTGTTTTAAGAGACAAACTTCTGTTCCTTCCAGATTAAAAACCCCTGCTGTACACCAGGGTTCAGCAGTATAAAACCAGGCAAGTCCAAATCTTTAGAAGGGAGCCAGTCTTATTTGGAAGTTTCCAGAACTCATTCTTAGGTCTCATGAGTTAAGACTCAGTAACCCCAAATTCAACTAAATGTCTCGGTATGGAACAACTCCCAAATACTCATTTAAATGTATAGTCTCTCCTCCACTGCCCAGTCAGTCCAGTTTTTTAGTTCCCCATCGGGAACCTTCCCTTCCCCTGCTCTTTCCTTCCTCTGCAGTGAAGGAAGAGCAACCAGGATTGGAAACCCCACTGCCACCAGCCCATCAATCCCCTTTCCTATACACAGGCTACACAGTAGTGCATAATTTTCAGCCTACCATTGAGAAACCTCCGCTCCACAACAGAGAGAGGAAGGCGTAGAGACTATTAACGGACAGAGATTCTTTCAGCTCTTAACGCTTGTTGATATGGTGAGTCTATACATTTTATTTGGCTCAATGCCTTCTTTCATTTATGGCACTTGCAAGACCCAGATCTGTGATCTAGGCTCTCACTGTCACGCACAGTGTCCCACTGGTTATCTTTACCAGGCTTCTGCAGTGCAGACGTGGTGTATACCATGTCAACAGCCTAATTACATCTCCATTTAGGGCAGACGTTTCAGGTCTGTCTGTTGTTGCTGTTGTTGTAATGAGCTAACATTTCAGCAGAAGCACATCTTCTGCTTTTGGTCTATTACTTCCTAGGCTGTGTTTCAATGTGGTATTATTTGTTGAAGCTGTTATTCCCTGTTTTCTACCCAAATATTATCAGTTACTGTCCTATCTTTGACTGCATTGAGGCTTTGAAAGTTCATCCTAGAGGATGAGTCATCTTGAAATGTGAGTTTTAACAGTCATTTTTCTCCCAGCCTAACAGTCTTTCAAAATCGCACAAAAATAAATGCACGCAAAATCACACACCAGACCCTTGAAAAACCCCTGCAATCCCAGGACTGGCCTTCACTATTTTCACTCATATTCAAACAGTGTATAAAATCCAAAAAGAATCTCACGGAAGTCAGATGGAATGCTTGCTGAGCAAGGTGCTATGAACCCTGAATAAAGATGCAGATGTCTGGACCTTATTTATCTGACAACGTCTGAGAAAGCTTTTCAGCAAAAATTAACTGTCATTGGGATTATATTGTACATGAAGAGACAACAGGGAAAAAACTTCACTGCACAAAACTCTGCCGGTTCCCAAACCCCACAGCTCTTGCAGGAACTTACAAGCTGAGTAAATGGCTATTTGTTAAAATCTAGCCACAACACCTTGAAACAAGAGCACTCATTCACGGAACAAGCCTCATTACCGAAGTACAAAGTAGTTCTGAATGTGTAGCTTCCACCTTTGCTTCATATGGACAATTGAAAGTGACCACAGTATCAGCCATGGTCAAACCATCCTATTATTAGGATGTATGGGCATAAGTGGAGAAATTGAGTTTTAAAATTATTGCCTTTCAGTTACAAACCCTACAGACACTTTCAGCAGTTTACTGTGGCAATACCACTGTTTGCAAACACACCATGATTTATCGCAAGTTTCTGGCTCTGTCTTTTCTGTGTTGCTCATGAACATATCGTATAACATTGCTACGAAAGAATATTTGAAAAGCATTCTTGAAAACCAAAACTATACTACACAAGCTAGAATAATAATATTTCATTCCAGAAAGCTGAGTGAAATGTGAGGACAAAGTTATATTAGGCTGATCAAAATGGAAATTATACATGCTTAATATACAAAAAGACTTCATTTTCTCCTGAAACAATCCATTATAAAGCAACTCCTTCATGCCCTTCTCTCATCTACCCAAACCCGATGGTGACTACAGGATGTAGTCCTCTAAATCCTCTTATTGCACTCCATCAATGTACCAATTATTATGGTATTTTCTACAATTTTCCATTTTAATTGTCGCTTACCTACAGTATTCAAGCACATGGAGAATGTACAGCCTCCAGCTTTATTTTCCTTAAGAACTCTTCATGGCGACTTTATATTCCCAGCGATTTTCCTTACTATCATATTTCAATTTTAGTTTAGTGTTTTTAATCTTCCCAAATCATTTGCTTACCACACATTTAAAGAAGCCTATTCCCACCTTACACCAAGCAAACAATTTATCCTTAAACAACCAGCCAGCAAACTCTGAGATGTATTTCAGCCTACCCACTGTGCATTCACTCTGGTTCACAGGTGAACAGGCAGATTCCTTCAGATGGATCACGCTTTCCAGCCTTTCCTTTATGAAGGCTCCCCAGTGCTTCAAACCCAACTACTGCTCAGGGCGAGCACTGTACAGTCAAAAGAATTTTATCAGGGTATTGAATATAAATTAAAGAGGGGAAAAAAAAAAAAAAAGGTAAAAAAGCAATCTGCTTTCAGGATAGTTTTATGCTAAAAATTATATCCAGACCTGCTCTTGATTCTAACACAACCTCTCCATTATCACAAAAAACCTTCCTTAAAAGAAAAATTTAAATGTCTTTTTCTTTCAACTAGCATTATTGTGTCTTTTATGTTGAATAAGATGTTACCACCACAAATCTGGCCTGCTGGTCCAGACACTGTAATCAAATGTAATGGGCAAGAAGTAAACAGTTTTCATACCGTGTTGGAACCTTATTTAGTACAACAAGAAGTAAAGCAAAGCAAATAAAAAGAAAGAACAAGGAGCAAAGAACAGGAACATTGTAGGCAGAATGGCTACAAAGCCCAGCTATGTGTAGGGCTGTCTTATTTTTGTTCTTGTAGTCTTAAAATTGGTAAATAAAATATGACAAATTACAGAACTCTCCTCTGGCCACCATCTGGACAGTTCAAACTGTCCCCGTCTCACTGGACTCCCAGGACTGGGCAGGACGCAGACAACTGGTTTCGGGATCAAATGCATGGACTACTCTGGGGAAGGAATTCTGCATATGATGGCTGTTACCTAAATAAAAACTGTTGCACTCGTCATATATAAGTAGATAAAACACACAGGATAACCTATACAGTAAGCTGGAAAGAGGAGACAATAATAGGTTTAAAAAGCAGTAAAGGAAAAAAATTACTTCATGTGTTACAAACAGCAGATTCAAGAGAGATTAAGAATACTCTAATGTGCTCAAAAGCATGAGGTCTCCAACCAGCTGCAGCCGAATGAGTCGAGTTTCAGGAAGATCAGGAGAAGCTGGTCATAGTCAAGGTAGTAAATGATGAGAGTTTTAATTTTGTGAAGAGAACAAAAGAACTCCCTGGTTCTCGCGGCTGAAGGAAGTGCTGAGATATGAAACTTCTTTGAATGCCTGGGGCGAGATGAGCAGAACCGGCCACTTGCCAATAAAAGCAAAAGGAGGCAAAACAGAGAGAGATAATCCAATTTTGGATGTGTTATCTTCAAGATGGCGGCGTGACACATTTCTTGATTTATTAGAAAGACACAATTAATGATCTTTAGATTAGATGGATGGAGACAGCAGAGAAAAAGTAAGAAAGAAAAGGAGGGACCACCCAAACAGAAGTTGTTTTCTCTTCCTAAAGAGGTCTGGAAAAGAGAATTTACCAGAAAGAAGCTCAGAGGATTAAAAAGGCAGGAGATATGGGAAGCGAGGTGTTGAAGCACAGCACCACCCGGTCAGACTCGGCAGATTCAGAGAGCAGCCCTGAGAGGGTGTAGATGTGTTGAATGCTCAGAGGCACGAATGTTACGAGAGCTCCTAATGACACTATTACTGACAACCAAACAAGATGGAAAAACGTCTTCACCTTTTTGCTTCCCTTTTCCCCTGAGAGAAGAGCTGACAGGCCGATACCTGCCTTCCAGCTGCCGGGCCCCTGGAGAATGGCCGTGCCGGTGGCCGGCAGGAAGGTGTGACAGGAAAGGCTGCGGCAGCGACAGCCAGGGACCCAGAGACCAAGCAGCTATCTAGCACACTATTTCTTTGAATTAACCATTCCTTCACCTCAAAAATCATAGCCACAGTATTTTACGATCAGTAGCGGCAAAAGTTTGGATAAAAGTTGTCCTGTTTAATAGTATGAGAGGTTTCTTTGCTGCACGAAGGCCCCTGTGAGGAGCAGCCGGGGCTGCCCTGAACCGGTGGCAGCCGGTTCCAGCCGGCTCCATCCCACCCACCACCTCATGGCCCGGCTCAGCCCCTCAGCCAAGATGGGGCTGAGGAGACCAGAGGAGAAGAAGGAGGTGGAAGAGGTGCTTCAGGCACTAGGGCAGAGATTCCCCTCCATCCCCTTGAGGATACCATGGTGGTGCAGATATCCACAGCATGGAGTACTCCTTGAAGGAACAGAATCATAGAATCATCAAATCGTCTAGGTTGGAAGGGACCTTAAAGATCATCTAGTCCAACCACCAACCTAACTGACAAAAAAATAAATAAGAAATAGGAAATAAAAATCACTAAACCATATTCCTGAGCACCATGTCAACCCATTTATTGTCTACTCAATGACCCACT
>VXAK01005613.1:126288-140922 GCA_013399435.1 Arenaria interpres | reverse complement strand
CCCCTCACCAGCTCTGTTGCCCTTCTCTGCACTCGCTCCAGCACCTCAACGTCTTTTTTGTGGTAAGGGGCCCAACTGGACACAGAAGACCCATGGTGGAGCAGAGTTTTCTCCTACAGGATGGCAGCCCGTGGGAAGGACCCACGTTGGAGCCAGGGAAAAGGGTAGGAGAAAGGAGTGTCAAAGAGGAACCAATATGGCACAACCCCCATTCCCCGTCCCCCGGCACCACTTGTGGTAGGCAGGGATGAGGCAGAGGACTCGGGAAGGAAGGAGTGAGGCTGAGCCTGAAAACAAACCAAAAAAAAAGGAGGTGGGGGAGGAAGGTGCTTTTTTAGCATTTGTCTTTGTTTATGACTATCTGAATCCATTTAAACTGGCAATAAGTTAAATTAATTTTCCCCAAGTGGAGCCTGTTGTGTCCATGACAGTAATTAGCAAGCAATCTCCTGGTCTTCACCTTGACCCATGAGCTGCTTCATCTGAATTCCTCCCCGTGTCCTGCTGCGAAGGGCAGCGAGAGAGCGGCCGGGTGGGCAGCTGCAGCCGGAGAAGGTCATCCCACCATATATATCACCCTGACAGTAATCACTATCATTTTACTGAAGTGATGTAATCAGTACATGGTTGTTCGAGTAGATTTTACACCTCTGGGCCCTGTATTTGCATCTCCGCTGTGCTGCTTTTATGGTCCATTGATCTCTCTTTCCAAAAAGATTGCTGCAACGTCTCTTGTCAATAGATTGTAAGTAGCCCAATTAAACATCGCTTCAGAACTGACCTTTTGCTGTTATTGTCCTACGGTACTTCCAGAAGTTTGTCAACAAAAGAACCAGAAAAATATGGCAATCCATTGTTTCCAAAGCACAAGGGCGGAGTTTATTCTATATTTAAAACAGCTTTTACAGGGCTATGGTAAACATCTTGCAATCCTACATTAATAATATAAATTGCACATAAATATGGCACCTTCGGAACAGAATTTTTTCCAGGTTTCAAACGGAAATATGCTTAGAGAGGAAAAGAGATTAAAACATTATGGTTGTACTAGGTTTAATCTCTGCTGTAGAAGCAGCAAGCTCTTTAAAGCAAAAGTTCTCAAATATATTCCATGGGGGGATACTCTTCCAAATGTACTCAAGTTTGCAAGCCATGAATCTGAAAGAAGCCTCAGAAAATTTGGGAATACGAAATCTGAGTTCCCAAAGAGAAGTATCATAAGAATGCAGGTGGATTATTGTTTGCATGAAGTAAGCTTTAAAATAAAAGAGATTTTTTTTACGAGATAACACGAATGTAATTCAGCTTTTCTTTGACCACTGCTGAACTTAAGCTTCATTATCACTGTCTTTTAGGGATCTTACCTTCTTCTGCATGTTTCTCATCTTTGACACAGGTATCATGTAAAGACCCATTTGGATGACAGGAACACGGCCGGCATGGATCTGGGCTATCTGGCAATACCTATAAAACCAAGGAGATTACAAAACAAAATCTTACCTTTAATAATTGGAAACGTTTATTTACTTCTTAAACAAAAAGTAGGAGAGAACGGCTTCTGTGTAAGTAGCTTGCACTTTAACAAAAGTGAGCTGGTTGCCAAACTTAGCCCATGCGGTCTAGGCATTAAAGTTACATTTTGGATTTTTATTTAGAAACACGTAAGTTTTAGATACAAATCTGTTTTCAACTAAAACAACAGCTGTAGAGATAATACCAGATCCTTGCATAATTAAAATCAATAAATATAATGAAGTAGATTTTAGGTATTCGCTACCTAAAGTAATATTGACAAATAGTTCAGTTGTTCTGGTCAACATGATTCAAAAATCTAACTAATGATAGTTGGTCAGTAACTGAACAAAAAGGGTAAGTGAAGAAAAGTGAACATAAGACAGTGGAACAATTTCCTTTTGTTCCTGAAAAGGTTACCTTAACCAAACTTAAACCTTAGTCTAATATCACACTGAGAATATAAACTAGAAGCTCTGCATTAACTAGGTATACACACATCCTATAGATACACTACACACACATATATGAAATCCCTTTTAGTTGGATGAGAACTTGATTCAGAGGAAAAAAATCAAGTGCCCTGCTGTTGAAGAGATCAGTACTCTCTTTCAAACTCTAAGAGTAAACCCAGCATATTAGGGAGAATGTAATTATTGTTATTTGCTGATATTTTCTGTGTTTGAGGATTGAAAACCAACCAGACAGAAGGCCATGGTTTACCCAACTGAAACTATACAGACAAAATATCAGGAATTTACACACACGCTAATAGTGTAGCTGTCTAATGCACAGGCACAGCCCATACTGGCAACACAACCGAATATAAGCTTCATCTTCTGACAGCTTCAACTTAGATGAAAACACAGCCTTATATGATGAGACGCAAAAAACAATTCCCGCTGCACTGAAAATGAAAGGCATTCACGAGACTACAGAATTTCAGTGGTTATTAATTCTACATTACATTTTAAAACTAAAAATTACAGACTTTCTTTCTCCGATATCCAATATAGCAATACTTCTTTGATCTTCGATAAAAAATCTTGAAATTCATTACTCTGGCAAGAGTTCTGTTTACAGGACCACATCCTCCTTTAAATTAAATTGAAATAGTAGCTGGAGGCCCTGACCTCAAGCACATTCCTTCCTATCAAGTCAATTCACTTTCGTATTTCTGTGAGCGTTAGCTTTACAGATTTCCAGCTGTGAAAAGCAACTACCACACTGTCAGAATTAGAATTTAACCTTCATAACATAGCAGTCCAAGCTGTGTCATCTCTTTTTACCGTGAAGTGACAAGAGAACAGGCATTTACCCCTTTAGGTCTGAAGTAACCATCGATGCAGGTCTCGCAGTTGATGCCACCGGTGTGGTTGGTGCAGTTCACACACACGCCGCCCCCGATGTATTCTCCGTGGATGTTCAAACTCTGATTTCTGTCTGCGATGTCCTGGTCGTAGTAACACTCCTCGGCCTTCCCATGGCAGTTGCACGCTGAAAGAGAAGGCACTGCGTTAGTGAACGCTTTCTGGATGGAGATACCGCCCTCTTATTAAGGTATTAAAAAAGAGTCGTTCAACGTTCTACCGCTGGTGCTGCACACATTGGAACCAATAGCACATGCAAACATCAATTTACTCCTCCAGCTGTGAAAAGTAATGTGGTCCCATCACAAATGCAGCCTGGAACTCTGTATATTGGTATTTTTTTCTCCATACTTTGTCTGGGGGAGGCATCGAAGTTGGCAGACACAGCCCAATTATGTTCTTCCTGTTTTGCTCTAGAGTGGGTTTTTTCTGTTTAAACTGATAGTCCAGAAACCTTTGGTGGTTGCACACATGGTTAATGGAAGGGTCAGCTAATTTAAATACAAGAGGAATCATAAGGAAAGCAACAGAATGGTATATGTAAATTAAATATAATTTCCATGAAAGCTGAAAGACATCCTGAAAACACTTGATTTGCACATATGCACATAAGAACTGGGTCACAACAATGAGACTCTGAATCTTAAAACTTCTTTAGAAGCTCAGATTTGAACTCCTAGGCTTTAGGTCCACACGCAGGAGAGCTAACCTAATAATCTGTTGCTGTGAAAATGAGGTAGCTCACTCTCTCCCTTCCCCTGAGGTATTAAAACATTCATTTCCACATAAAGAGAAATTCAAAGCCCGTCAACATGGCAGGGAGTCATCCTCCTCACATCTGAGCCAGATCCTAGGGGACAGCTTCCACCATGAAAGCACAATTCACCAAGGGTTGAACGGGGCATAAGAAGCGCCTCTTAAAACTTCAACATGGAAATAGATGTACCCAGATTTCACCCAGGAATGCATTCCCAGTGCAGACACAGTCCCTATGAAACAAAGACCTCTGTGACCAAAATTTACAGGACACAAATAGGTGATTACTACTTTTAATATGGGGATATTGGTTTCTTTATTTTTAGCCACTGACAGTAGAACTATGGCTGCAATCCTACAATTGAATAAACACGTACAAGAAATGGAGCACTAGATTTTATTATGTTCAGAAATATAAGTTGTACGTGACCTTTGGAAGTAAGATGTTAAAGTTCAGTTATAACTATCCTTACTACAGCAAATCTGAAAATGAAATTCCCACCCTGCGGGAAGGTGATATTTCAGGGTGTGCTTTCATCCCATGTTGGAAAACTAGATACACTGATTTTTCCATTAAAAAAATCCAAAACTCAAAATGCATTTTGATCATGTAAAAATATTTTGTTTCAGCACGGCTGAACGTTATAATACGCAAAAGTGTAATTTATACACAAATCATGCTGCTAAAGTTTAATATAATGAAAAATCTATAAAAAAGATTTTTTACATATCAGGAGACAGTCCTGTTATTGTATCAAAAAACCCCACCACAATTATAAAAATTAAACAAATCAAAATGACTTTTTACCTATTATTCTACCAATACCAGCATGTTACACTAAAATATTGTGAGTTTAACAAAACCATGAATCTTCATGCGAACTTTTTTGAGCAAACCTAAGTGAACAACGACTGATGCATAAACAAACATCGTTAGAAATAAAATTAGTTGAAAAATCATGTAGGATCTGACCAGTTTTCACCAGCAGCTGCAATAAACCTTCTCTTCTGCACCGCTTTCGACTTACGTTCACATTCGTGCTTAACCAGGAAAGTGCCCGCGTGCCAAGGCTGCTGATTGAAACCCGGACAACACCGATCACACGTCTCCCCGCATGTGTTGTGCTCACACTGACAGATGGATTTCTAATTTAAAAGAAAAACAAATATTTACACAATGTGATGATTTGAAGAATCTGTCCATGTACATAATCTGCGTTCCGGTTCAAATTATGAAAACATTAAGAAAGGCTATATTCTGTAATTCCTCTGTTTGTTCATCTTCATTCATTTATGTACCCTGCACTCACCAAACTTGATTCAGAGGAGTGTGTTTACCTTCTCTAGCTGTGTTGCAAGAAATCAGCCACGGTGCAATGGAAGAGCGTTGGCCAGGAATCTAAGGGGAATCTAAGGACGCAGGAGAATCCAATCCCAACTGGCTGAAGAAAGGAGGACGGGATTTTTCTTTTAACTTTAGCATTAATCTTTTACTGGATGAGTCAACTCATCGTGTAACCTTCTAACTGTGTAACTAATTCTATGCGAGGGATGGTGGAAGTTTTTAAACTAACAGGAGAAGGGAGCAGGATCACTCTTGCAGTGGCTTCTCAGTTCCTCAGCAGATCATCTCAGCTTAGCCCCAGCATGAAAATATTGCTGTAGGGGACACCCAAATTCTCAGAGCCACAGAAACAGCTTGGAAAAGATGAAAGAAAGGGTAGTCTGGAGAAATGAGGAGCAAAAATAGCCTTCCCGGTAATTATTCAGTGGAGGGGATTCTTTGTGGTCCTTGTGAAGCCACCCAAGGTCAAAGCAGCAAGCTCAACCTGGAGAAATTCTAGGGCTCACAAGACAAAGCATAAATCTTGAGTTAAGGAATGCTTCAGAAAAGCAGCAAACTCAAGCAAGTTTATTCTCTGTAGCGCTAGGGGAAAGATTCCTTCTGCCAACAACCAGAATCGTGATGTTTATAAGCCAGAGCTCCCCTGTTTTGGTATGGCCCAGTCTAAAGAGCACCCCTCAAGAGATAAACCAAATACACCAAATCTCCTATGGTTTGGGTTGTTTCACTTGCACTATTTTTTATACTGGTTAGACAACAATTACATATTTGCGATCCTGCAAAACAAGACACTACACATGTCAAAATGCCTTTATTTTATTTAGCAGCCAAATTATCTGAAGTACATATTAACCAGATTAACAGCACTTAGGGCTGGCACTGAGCCAATGCTGCAGTTCAACTCCTGAGGCCATCTGAAACAACAGCTCAACGCTTGCTGTACACGTCATCACAGAAAAGGCTTAGAAGGATTAAACCAAGGAGTTGGTAAATTTTTCACAAGGCCCCATGGAAACTGTTTAAACTGTAAATGCATTCTCTCTAAGATTCCTTCCAGGTTTTTTTGGTTGTTTGTTGCTTATTTTTTCTAATCAGTTCCTATAAAATGGTTTAATGGCAGGTATAACCAAGACTTTTTGTTAAATCCTACAAAGCTCCTACTTAAGTGAGTATATGAAGAGATCCCACATTGTGGCACATTAGGAATACTAGCAGATAGGAAAATCTGTGTTACTGATAATTACTGCATGCATGTGTACAGATTTCAACCATCACTAACAAATTATATTTCTATATTTCAGTTGTATTGGTTATGTGTCTATTGACGATGTAAACAAAAGCTGCAAGTTGGAAGAAACTATAAAGAGCTCATGATTTTCTAGACTATCTTGACTGACCACTCAATTAATACTTCCTCCACAGTAAATGCACCATTCTAGAGCCATCATTTGTTTGTAAGTATCAATTAAATATTTGACATTTAGGAAACACCTTGATTAATATCAACAAGAAAAAGGTAGACTGTTAGTGCTCACCTCCACAGCTACATAACATAACCCAGATTTCTGCTGTTCCCAGGGAAGTTTCAGTGTGGACCGAATTACCTGAAACCTATTCTTTCCTTTCAGAGAAAGCCTCCGCTGACATTGTATGAATGTTTATTATTCTGATTGCCAGCACTGTTTCATCCTGGCACTGCTTCTGAGTGTTCTTCTGGGTGAGGAACGGATATAAATTCACAGAACTCTGAGGAATATCAACATTTTTTTCTCATGTTCCTCCCAAGGTTAAGGCAAATTAAAAATAAAAAATAAGTAAAAAGAAAGAAAATACATACATTGGTCGCTGGATCCAGTGGACAAGCCTTCGCATGGCCTGAACATATACACATGCCTCCAACCGAGATATCTTTTATAGAATAGTAATACTGTAAGACAAAACAGAAATTGAATTGCTAAATGGATTGTAAAACGCAGGTGCCAAGCTGCAAAATTCATTCCTAGTGACAAAACTGTCAGCTCCTCTTTTATTTCTTTTTTGATCTATTACGAATATAGCAGACAGTGTAATAATCCAAGCTGCGTCTTGATCAAGAGATTCAGGCTCAGTGAGAGAAAGAGTATAAATTGGCAAAGTTCCATTTGTTTGAAGTCACAAGAGCCACATCGGTTTATACACAGCACACCCCAAACACCAGCACAGGAGAAGGCTATTTAATGAAAAGGCAAATGCTATAGAATTTATTCCCTCCAGAAAACATGAAAAGGAAAAGGCGTGATGATGGGGAAGAGAGAAAGGTGAGAACAAAAACTAAGAAAGAAGCACTTTTGTTCACCTTAGCTGGGTCTCAACCGGGCATTCACTAGACTGTGGAAAGACGAATTGGTTTTTGCTATTGGCCTTTTGAATGGCTGTGGAATAGCCTTCATTACTGACATTCAAATAACTTTTAAACCTGTTGCTCTGCCATTTGACCATTTCGATTTTTAATTTGGTGGGGACTAATAGCCCTAACCAGAAGGAAAGATGGAAAAATATTTATAACCATGTATTATGACATCTGTGAAAAATGAAACTCGCGTGCCGTTTTGTCCATTTTCACCTGTTTTTGTGAGGGTCCTGTAACACCCTAACAACTGACTAATCAAAACAAACATGTGCTATTTGAAAATTTTGCTGTTTCTGCATTCAACCTCTTTCTCAGATCATTAATAAACACATCAAATGAAATGGGAACTCATATAACTCACAGTTAACTTTCTGCCACACAGAAAATGTATCATTTGTGGCTACCCTTTGTTTTCTGTTTTGCGGAACAGGAAATTTTGTGTTTCTGTTCACTTAGAATCAGATTATTAAATGTGCACTCTTACGTAAACACAGTTTCCATGACTAATGAGGCTGCAATAACTGCACTCAACTGGAAGGGTTTCTGGCCAATTCCAAACTTTTGGAAATAGCCAGCACTCTACGTATTTGGAGGAAGAAATGGAAACCAGAAATGTGGAACAGAAGAAGCAAATTTTCTTTGCGGTTATCCAGCATTGATAAATGATATTAAATCAAGCCAAGAATAACCATACTGCCTCTCATAAGAGGGCTTTACTATAACGCTACCCTAAACAGCTTTCCAAAAGAAAAATAAGGTGGCCAACAGAAAGAGGAAGGGAGCAGAAAGAGACAAAATGTGGTAAAAAAAACCCAGAGGAAAAATAGAATAACACACATTTGAGCAGTGGGAAAACAGGGAGATGTGGCATCGGAAAAAGGTACAGATTGTGGAAAGAAGAGATTGGGGTGTGCACACAGTGGAGAAGACAGGGGTATGTTGTGAGTTGGAGTGCTGCATCCATCCTTCTAAGCTAAAGCATGGTATAAAATATTTAGTGTCAGCAACAATCATATAATAACGCTAGAAGGGTTGCGTTCAGGCACTACCACTACCTTTAGCACCACTAGTACAAAGTCTGCTCAAAGTTTTCAAGAATCCTAGAGAGGGCAAAGGATTGAGCAGCAGAAGAGGCAAGAGGACACTATCTAACAGCAGTCACTCGCCAGTTCCCTGCATCCCGATGGTTACAGCCAAAGGGGCCGTGTGTTGATGTTAATAAGCATGTTATGTACGTTAATAACACCATTAAGCAGAAAACATAACACTGTTAGTTCTGCTATAGAGAAGATAATAAAATGCTGTGAAGAGGGAATCCTCTAACACTGGGATTTTGACAAACAACAGCAGGTGAGTTGTTGGTGAGTATTTCCGATGGCAAGCAACGGCAGGTACAGCATTCACAAGCGTCAGAGAACTTGCACACGTGCGTTTCTACTCTCTTGCCAGAACCTACCCTCCGTGTAACGATGGGATCGATTTCATTTGGATCTTTGTGTGCAAACATCATTAAGTCAGCATTTAGTGTCCGTATCCTCTGAAATCTCAGGCGAATGAAGCGGGCAGAAGTGAATTCCAGTAATTCACGCGAAGGATCATCAGCGCTAGGCCGTCCGTTAATTAGGGAAGTGTGAATCTGAAGAGAGAATTATTAAAACAATAAGAAATTAGATGACAGCAATGCTGCCACGATTATGCCAACAAATATCATCGAAGGCACTGTGTGAATGCTTTTGTAAACGTAAAGCCCCTTCTTTCTTCAGAAAGCAGATTTCCCTGCAAACATATTCCGTGTACTCAGAGACCCCAGGTATGGAGAGGCTTTACAGTAAAAACATTTTGAGCAAAGGGAAATAATCAGCTACAGAAAGATTGTAACACCAACTGCACGTGTGTACCACGGCCCTACAATAGTGGCCATGCTGCAGGCAACTCATTGCTCCTCCTCCAGTCTAAAATAGGTATTTTCAATTCATTGAACGACCAAAAGGCTCCAAAATTTTAAATGAAAGGAATGGATACATGGAATGCGACTCAGAATTCAACAAGAGCCAGTTTGCACCTCTTATGCAGCAGACATCATCCACAACCACATCAAGCTGCAGCAGCCAGATGAGACACAATAAGCATTCATAAGCATCTCCCCTTTCTCTGTCTTTTTACACAATACATCATTTCTGTTGCATCTTGTACTCAGCAAGTTGAAGCAATTTCCCGTGTTGCAACTGGTTTCACCTGGTCCCTAAGGAAGGTGTTTATCACCTCCGAGAACTCTCTTCACCATTTTTTTTCCAAAGGCGATACCAATCTCTGTCTACACCGTGGCTCCTGTAAAGATTGCCCCTTGTTCTCTGCCTGCCCACCCTGAACTCTGGAAATCTTCCAGGTGTGGGCCCCCTGTGGCTCTTCCATAAAGAGACCTTGTGACCCCAATTGCAGCATCAAGGGCAAGGCAACAAAAATAAGCAATCTTCTTCCCCTCCCGCCTTTTCAGCCGATCATGGCACACGTTAGCTGTGAACCAACACAATAAAACAGATGGGCGGCTACAGAATTGTTCTTGGAAAAGGCCTACAAGAAGAAGAATGTCAGGTACAGCAAAATATTGTTAATGAGCACCTAGAAGGAGGGAGGAAAGAAACCACTCATTTTCCTGTATTTTGAAGTGTTACATTTTAATTGGGGCATTTTTATTACAGGCTGGTACACTGCAAGAATGTTCAGATGCTGAGCCAAACGTGTGGAACATTAGGAGGAATAAGAGAATGATCTATTCTTTGCAATCAACACGTTGTACACCTTACCTGGGTGCTGTGAGTGAGCGCTCAGGCCACACAGCCATTTGCTGTCATCGAATGTGATGATATTTACCACTGCTTTAGGCAAAGAGCTGCGCTCCCCGTGCCAGCTGGCACTCACTCAGCAGCGGAAAGAGATGGCAAATCTACTGCTCCCAGCAAAGCAGTAGCTCTTTCTCTCCTGGAGTTTTCACAGACGTTGGGTAGAAGCCTGATGGAACAACTGCTGTCTTGCACTGGCTGCATGATACTATTAACTTACTTATTTTCACCACCAACAGGGAAACCCTCAGCCTCATCACATCTAGCATCCTTCTACAGCGTATCCACAGCTGCGCGAAATCACAGGCAGCCACTCTGCCAGGAGCAACCGTCAGCCCTGTCTTGCCTGAGTATGAATCAGCACCTCCAGGCTGCCGCCAGGTGATCTCCAGGAGTAGGTGACATTGCTACCTCCTCCTGAGATCATAACAACACCCTCACTTCAAGCTCTGACTCAATCTTTCTCCTGACTACAAGTAATTAAATTAAAAGAGACAGTTGGCTGGAAACAAACAGAATAAAATGCTATGAAGAAGACAGAGTACAAACAAAAGATTATCATAAAACCTCCAGAGAAGGCAAGGGGGGGCTCCTGAACGAGAAATGTCTAGCTACAAGCAGGGTAAAACCACACGACCAGAGAGAGCAAACTGTTCTCGTCCACGGTGAAGAGCAAGAGGAGAACACGTGTGGAGAGCAAACTTCAAAAGAAGCCGGGAGATGGTGGCAACAGGTCCCATGGAAAGTGACAGATCTTTCCAACAGAAGCAAGATTTGGGTAAGAACACATGCCTGAAGAGTTCTTTGCATAATATTTACCTGTGAGCAAGGAAATACATTGGAGTGGTTTTTCACACTGTCATCTCTTTCCTTTAAACTCGATCCAAGAGATTTCTTTCTTACAGGCATCAAACATAGACGGGGTACAGTTTAAAGCAGCAGAATACTAAAGACTGAACTTTGATATTCCAGAGATAAAGAAGAAATATATCTAAAGTAGAGCTGAAAACATCCCCTGGCTCACTCCGAGACAGCACCAGCACCATGGCTATGAGCAGCGTGGTAGGGTATCGCATCAAAAAGATGAAAAATTAAGCTTTTGGGCGTGTGGGGAGGAAGATGTAGGTAAAAGGCCGTGTATCACAATAAGCCCACAGAGAGTTAAAAGTATGAATCACAGACACAGCTTGACCCCAGATGACACAGCTGACAAATTGCAGTCATATCTTTTGATTTATATTTTTTAAAAAAGAACAAATTTAGTCACCGATGGGAAAAAAAACCCACCACCCTGGAGCAGTGGCTTTACAGAATTAAAAAGTAAATTAACCAAATAGAACAAGAGGCATCCTTTTCAGAACAGACCCCCTTTTTAAAAGTTTTCATGGGTCTATCTGCCAGCAGCACACCTCTTTGGCAAGGCTATGCCAGCAGAGATGATGACTTCCATTTATATTGTCTTTCATGCTTGTGTTTAAATGTTTCAGCATTTAATTTTAAAATGACAAACAAATAATTTCTCGTAAGGACTGAAAGGCAGCTATGTCCCGCGTGAAATGGGGCACCTGTTCAAACACCAAAATGACACTGAGATTAGGAAATTAAAACTGGGTACTTTTATAAAAATGAACCTGAAGGGAACATTTTACACAGGCAAAATTAATTACTGTAACTTATTTTTCCTCCTCTCAACATCTGTGATGAAATCATTTATCTCTCCCTAGAAACATTTAGAATCAACTTGAAGAGTGTCCAACTAAGTTCTTCCTACCCCTTGAAAAGAGAATAAGGAAGAAACTAAGAGTACTTTGGGAACATCTGTCGTTAATCAGGAATAAACAGTAAGAATTTTAAATAACTTTTTTAAGGAAGTTTAAGTAGAAATCAGACTTATAATATTTTCAATACTGCTCTCACGATGAGACATCACTGCGGTTTTACAGAACATACACCGGAGTCCTACGGCAGAGCTAAGATCCAAAACTGAGTCTACCAGGAAAATATTAATACTTTAATCCACCCATTGGGCTGCTAGAATTTGGATAATCCAAGTTTCCATGAGGGAACAATTTCAAATGTTGCTCAGGTTTTATGGACAACTTTTATTTACCAATTCCAAGATTGAGGTAATCACCATTTTGGATTCTAAATGAAAGTGATGTAGATTTCAACCTTAGAAAATTTTTCCTTAGCAAGGTATATTTCCAGGATTATATTCCAACAAATGGGATCTCTGAGGGAAATGAGTGTTCCCTTCCACAACATCTAAATGTTACCACAATGAGAGCCAAATTCTCATTTTGAAAAATAATTTTGAATGGTGTCTGATTTGTCAACCAGTTGAATAGAACCAGTCAAGCAAAAGGGTACGATGACCTTTTCCAGCAGCTGCATTAGCAACTCTATGTTCAAAAAGATTATATCACAGAATCAAAGAATGGTTGAGGTTGGAAGGGACCTCTGGAGGTCATCTGTTCCAACCCCCTTGCTCAAGCAGGGCCACCTAGAGCCAGTTGCCCAGGACCATGTCCAGATGGCTTTTGAATATCTCCAAGGACTCCACAACCTCCCAAGGAAACACGTGCCAGTGCTCGGTCACATTAAAAAAGAGCTTCCTGATCTTCAAATGGAACCTCCTGTGTTTTGGTTTGTGCCCATCGCCTCCTGTCCTGTCACTGGGCACCACTGAGAAGAGCATGGCTCTGTTCTCTTCGAACCCTCCCTTCAGGTAGTTACACACATTGATGAGAGCTTTGTCTTCTCCAGGCTGACCAATCCCAGCTACCTCAGCCTTTCCTAATAGAAGAGATGCTCTACTCTCTTCATCATCTTTGTCACGCTTCACTGGACTCTCTCCAGTACATACTGAGGACACCAGAACTGGACTCAGCACTCCAGATACGGCTTCACCAGTGCTGAACGGAGGGGAAGGATCACTTCACTTGACCTGCTGGCAATACTTTGGCCAATGCTGCCCAGGGTACTGTTTACCTTTGCCACAAGGGCCCATCGCTGGCTCATGTTCAACTTGGTGGCCACTAGGACCCCTGAAATCCTTTTCTGCCAAGTTGCTTTCAAGCTGGGTAGCCCCCACCATGTGCTGGTGCCTGCGGATGTTCCTCCCCAGGTCCAGGAAATTACACTCAACCTCGCTGAACTTCATGAGGTTCCTGTCAGCCCATTTGGCCACTCTGTAGAGGTTCCCTCTGGATGGTAGCGTTATCAGCCACTCCTCCCCGTTTGGTGTCATCAGCAAACTTTTCCCATCATTCTGCCCCATCATCCAAACCATTATTGAAGACGTTAAACAGGACTGGACCCAGCAGTACATGTTCAAGTTAGTTTAGTTATCAAGTTATCTATCTTCTGTATTTGGTTTGGAACCAAAACTTCTAAGTTACTGAAAAAATAACTAAGTTATTGGAAAAATACTCTGGTTAAAGGACAAAACAGAAAAGCCCTTTTGTAACACCAAAGATCTACCTAATTCAATGTCCTGTCTCCAAGAGAGGCCAGCAGAAAACGATTAGGAAAGAATATAAGAAACAGGGTATTTTGAGAGTGATCCCTCTGATACAATCTCATCCCTTCCTCTGACTAAACAGTCTAAACACTTCCTGAGCTACCCAGTGAGTCAGAGTCACAGTGCTAATGTCTACCAGTTGGCCTTTTCTCTGCTATTACTGTATTCCCTTTTGCCACCATTATGTTTTTCATCACTGCAAACACTTGTCCCAATGGGAGGAAATGTCTTTCTTTAAAAAAAAACAATAAAAATAACTGCCTTTGGTGGGGTTGGTTTGGGTTTTTTTCTTTTTAAACCTGGAACTCAGATTGTGAATCGTTTCAGTGACAGCGCTCTAGTTTTTCATTTGAGGAAACTGGGAGTAGCCAACATCTTTTTTCATTTTTGAACTTCAGTGTGATGTTAAATCAATTTTTTTCAGAGAGCTGTTGAGCATGCTACAAGTTCTCTACTCTGAAGAGGATTTAGTGCAACACTAGCCCATCAGCATTCATGCATAATTCCTTTTCTACTTACATGTATTACTTTCCTTTTAGCAGCACTAATCTTCACATGGTATTTTTCATTTAGTATCATGAGCTGCTAACAGAACAAATGATCTTAAATTTTGCATTACCAACAAGTGCTGCTATTACACAGTTTGCTGATTTTCCAGACTGCCCACAAGTATGAACAACACAGACACTACTAAAGATATTCAAAGCACATCTCAGTACATTGGGGTGTCTGGACCACGACAGAATCAGAAGATCTATCTGGCGTGCCAGCCTGCCCCACGCAGTACCCAAAATAACATGGTAACAGCAAGATGAAGGCAAGACCAGGGCAGTGACCATCCCCCTGTACTGGGGACTGGTGAGGCCCCACCTCGAGGGCTGGGTCCAGTTTTGGGGCCC